>VNJY01007974.1:0-77257 GCA_008042715.1 Drosophila bocki | reverse complement strand
CGCCCCCCCCCCCCCCCCCCCCCGCCCCCCCCCCCCCCATATCCCGCCCTGTCACTTTCACGCCCGTTGACATTTCCTCGACAGAGATTTTCCCACCGCTCACACACAGCTTAACTTTCAATTTTCGTCGGGCGGCGGGCGGCAAGAGATAATCAATTTTTATATTTTTATTTAGCATTTTTATGTGCCCAGGGGCGGGCGAACGGATATTAAATGCTTCATTTAGTCCAAGCGCCAAATATCATAAAGAAATTAACATTTGCCTCTATCCAGCGGAGAGGCCATTATCCTATTACCTGAGGGAAATCCACAAAAGGATCATTAAATACAATTTACCGCCGCGGCAAAGAAAGTTGCCGCAGCCTCGTTTGTGTGTTTGTGCGAGCCTTGGCACATCTGTCTTGGCCAAATTATCTTAAATCTCAATTGAGATAAAGAGATATATATATACACAAGTATTTTTGGCGATTAATTTCCAGGTAAATACACTCTTGGTGGCGATTTAAGCCCCATTTAATGCCGCTTTCATGGCTACAAAAAGGCAATCCTTTTCTCAGCTGTCAAGCTTCTGAACTTTTCTATCTCATCTAGTTTTCTCAGATTTAACTTTCCATCAAACAAAGCCTAGAATTAGTCAAAAACGTATATTATTAGAAGCTAACAACATCTAACTTTTATATTGTCTTTAAAAAATATTTAAAAATAATAAAACACCAGTGTCGGTAGCAGATCAGTGTTCACCTAAGAAGTGCACTGTAACAAAGAGGCTTTAAGTGGTAAGTTATATCATATAGTTAATAAAACTATAAGAATATTTATAGGAGATTATGTTTATGTGTTCTTTTTAATATTTCCCAATATCTAAACTTGATTTTCTAAACAAACAAGAGGCCTTTATAGTTTTATATCAGTGTCTTTTTGGCCACAACATCAATACAAACTTTTTTCATATATCTTCTGACCCACCCACACCTTGTTTGGTGGTTTTTGTTGTGGGTTTTAGCTGTGGGCCACATCCTCAACAGCTTCAACTTGAAACGGAAGCTTTTAATCTGCCATGTTTTTGTCTGATCGAAAAGTGCTTGGCCAAGTGGTAAACCGGCAAGCAGAGTCAGCCAAAATCGAGAAAAACAATAGTAAATAATAAATAAAAACAATCAACTACACTCATAAAAAGTAGTAGCTAAAGGCTTATAAGAAAAACTTTTCTAAAATTCATGTTTTTAAATTACATTTCTTTTTCTTGTAAATAACACAACCACATGTGATTACCACTATCTAATACCTGTCCTGCAACCGTCACTTCATTATGGGAATGTTAGAACCAGTTGGGAATTATAAGTGAATTTGCCATGAGATGTTTAGGGTGAATTTGCCATGGTTTTAATGAGAAATTTACCAGCAAAACAAGTAGAATTCGACTTTGAATGAAAAATAAAAATAGCTTTAATTGTAAAGTAAATATATAAAAATATTTTTACGAGTGTAAAGTACATAAAGTGGCTTCAAAAGAGCATAATCGCAGGGTCGGTGTCAGTTTAATGATATTTCTATAATGCTGACTATATATGGTCACCTGTTTTGGGTCGTGGGTTTAAATGCAACAGAGAATTGAGTCTGTCAGTATCAGGGTTTGGGTTTTAGCACCCACGCACAGCTGGCAAGAATCTGCGTATCTGCTTATCTACGTATCTGCGCATCTGCGTATCGCCGTATCTTTCAGATAGAGAGAGAGAGACCCCAGAGACCCCGGCAAACTATCATTAGCGGCAACAAACAAGAAGTTGGCTTTGTCTTTCGCTGATTTCGCTGTAGGCGGCTGCTTCCAGTTGGCTTCTTGGCTTGATTAAATGTTGCCAACGACAACGACAACTCAAGATGGGAGCGAGCGAACTCCGTCGCAGTCATCGTCGTCGTCATCGTCTGGTGCCGCCTTTCAGCTCCAATCTCTTCAATCTCTGGAATCCGGATCGCCCGCTTGCTCCCCCCTTTCACCATTCTTTTTAACCCCCTCTTGGGGCCCCCTTTTAACCCCTGACAACCCACAATTTGCAGTGCGTCGTCAACGTCTGAACTGAAGTGTCTTAAAAAAAAAAAAAAAAAAAAAAAAAAAAGCAAAGAAGACGCGCACGAAAAACCAGCGGAAGTGAGTCGAAAACCAGAAAAAGACCAAAAACAAAATATAATAAAAAGCAGAAAAAACTAAAAAATGAATTGAGATGCCGCCCCTCAATACATCTCGCGCTGCCATTTCAATTGAGAGTTGAGTTTTTGGTTGCTAAAGATCGCAATTATTTGTACAGGGACCCTGAAGTACTGAGCTTTTGACGCAGCTCCTCCTGCTCTTGAAAGAGCCAAGAATTTTAATTTAAATTTTAATTTGAAAATTGAATTTAAATATAATGAAATATATATTAATCTTGGGGCTTTTTGGCGGTTTCTTTTAGCTTTTGCAAGTCAAGAGATGGGTTCAAGTCTTGTAAATTTCTTGGAAAATTCATTGCTCTGCTTTTAAATTATATATTTTAAACTAATTAAACGTTTTGCTTCTAAAAAGATTTTATAATATTACTAAAACCCTTTCTATAAACTCCTAACAATTCTTCAAAAACCTATTCAATTTAAAGAACCATTTAGAGTCTTCAACTTTATTCCCTTGAAAATTGTGCAATCCAAAAAAAATTGTAAACCAATTTAAGCTTGACAAATCCCCTTTCGAAATATTGTATTTTTTCACTCCCTTTTTGCCCTTCGATAGCTTGAACAATTAAATGACCGCCGGCAACAGTAACAATTACAACGATTCTTTGGCTTTCTGTCTCTCTATCTCTCTTTCTCTGGGAAAATGACGCAATGGACACTTTATTGAGATACCAGCGATTCCCAGTGTTTCGTAAGCGTAAGCGTAATCGGATGCAAGGGAAGGGGTAAAGGGAAGAAAATCAGGGAATGATAAGGCAGGTGCCCCAGCCTAAAGTTGGGAAAACCAAATAAAGGAAAGAAAACGAAAGTTCAAATTTTGTTCAGGGACCCCAGATAAGGAGGGTGGACGGTTCCATTGAGTCTTCTAGGGAGACTGCAATTTGTTGTTGTTGACTTTTGAGTTTGCCCTGCGGTCGAATTCATGATTCGACTTCAGTTTGCTTTTCAAAATCTATTTGAATGTTTGCCCAGCGCATACACAGGTCGAAAATGGGGTTAAAAACCTTCGGAAAATATTATTATAAAAGCCTTATCAATATGGTCAATATTATGGCAGCAATGGCATTAAATGCCCCTGAATTCGTACTTGGGAATTTTAAGCATATATTGCAGAAACATTTTAAGCTTATTTTTGTATTTTTATTATTAATTTTAAATTATTTTAATTTATTTCAATAATAACAAATTTAAAAAAAAAATTAAAGAAGCCCAATGTAATATTATTGAAACAATTTAATGCTCAAATAGTATTATTATTTTCTACTATTTTCCCCACGTGTATAAAGAAAATATGGGGGTGGGAGGGTTTGATGACTGCGGGAAATAGACAAACAAATTACAAACAAATTGTCATCGTCGTCGTTTGCTGTTGTTATTGTTGGGGACATCATCGATTGCACGTCGATATCGGAGGCGCCGCCGTCGCCATACCTCCCCCGCCCTCCTTTGTACCACCAAATAACGAAAACATTTTCCTCTTATCGCTTTCAGGTGGCGACTTCTCGGAGGGTTGAGATTTCCTGGGGGGGGGCGGGGGGTCAAGTCAGTTGTCAGTTGTCGGTTAAGTGACTTAAGTGTCCATCTATATCTTCCCCAAACCCCACTTTGTTTGTGCTTTGCCCCGTGCACAGCAGCTGATAAGGAAAAGCCGGCATATTTGTTGCATGTGGGGGGCGGGGAAAAGCCACAGGGAAGAGGGGAAAGGCATGTCCAGACATCGAACAAGGGGAATCATTACCTCGAATGGCTTTAGCAATTCAAGCTGCCTCGTTTTTTTCTCAGGTTATTAGATATTGATAGGCACAAAGATAGGTATTTTCGATACCAATTAATAACTTTGGTATATAATATTTAAAAGCATAAATTTTGGTTACTAAATTACCTACATAAATTCTAAAAATTCTTCTAAATTCACCTCAATAATTCCCTTTAATTTTATAATTCCACAGAAGAATTCTTCCCATAAGAGAGCATAAAGAACCCCGTTATTTTCTTTATAGTGTTGGTAGCTAAACAATTTTTCATTCAATTTTTTTGTTATTAATTTTTTTGCATTTACTTACATGGGGCAGTGGAAAAAAGTGGCTGCTGCTTTCAGTGTCGTGTTTCTCTATGCAAATTTTTTAGAGACTGAGAAGAGACTTGCTCCAATCTCTCTCTTTCTCGTTCTCTCACTACTCTCTGTCTCTTTTTCTCAGTTCGTTGACTGTGGAAAATATTTCGTAAAAAAAATTGTTTAAAATGCAGCTATTGGCATTATTTTGCGGTGCTTGGATGGCATTTTCACGGTTTTGCACTATGCCATTGAATTTTAACAAATATATTTAATTGAAACAGATTAAATTGATTATATATTTAATATTTAATTACTGCGGTTGCTGCTGCTATTCTCTCAATTTTGAAAATATTCATTGCAAGTGCGGTTGCCATGACAAACAAATAAAAATAAAATGAAACAAGACCGTCCCCTTGCTGACCATCGTGTATCCATCGTTGGTAATATGCAAATAAAGTGGAAAAACTCACTCGGGCGTTCAATGCACGTAAATGAGACTCGACAATCCACAACGAACACAAATGGTAAAACATTAAAGACAAAAAGCAAAAACAAAATAAAAAATAATTAAAAACCCCAACATAAATGGCGAGATATCGTGCCGATTTTTTGCACTAACTGATCTTGACTTGGCCAGCAAAAAATAAGTGACTTTTTAAAAGCAGAAAAACTACTAATACTTATAGTAAACTTTTAATGTCTCTATTGTCATGGTAAAATAAACAGTATTTTTTTTATTTATGTGCATATTTTAAGGAGACCTTGCTCGGTCTTATTAAGGTTTTAATTATTACAATAACGTAAACTAAATAAACTTTAAATATACAAAATATATCAGAAAAATGTAACTAAATTTTGGCTCCATCAAAATGTGGCAGCTTTTTCCTAATGAAATCCCCAAGTGTTGTCGCATTTGTAGTTAAATTAATTTGCTAACGATCTCCAATGACATTAATGTTGTCGAAACTGAGAAAGAAGTGCGTCGGAAAAGCTGGGAAAAGCCTAAGGGGAACACTAAAGTGCAGCCCAAGGGAAATTATGAATTCTTTTGGGGTCTATTTCTGAACTGCACTCCGAGAATATGAAATATAAAGAGTTGGTCTTGATATTTTTAGGGCAAAGAACAAAGAAAACACTATTCCCGGTAATGGGGAAAATCGAACAAATTTTCCAGAAATATTTTAAAATAAACAAAAAGAAGGAAGTTTAAAAGGAATTTTAGAAAATGCTTAGCTTGAAGATTCTTAAAATAAATAATTATAAAGTCAACTCTCAATCTTTTATACAAGTTTTACTTAAATAGACAAAATTATGCTTTGCAGCTGAATGAAAACCCACTTCAAATTTTGCAATTCTAAAAACCATAAACATAAAACTTAATTCTCCGCATACTCTGCAATTCCAAAAAGACAATCCCCTTTAAAAAAAATAATAAGCAAAGCTAACATGACATAAATTACACAGAAATCTCCTTATTTGGCCACTCAACTTTTGGTAGTTTTTTTTTTTTTTTTTGTTACTACTGATAATTGCGATAATTCTGAAGAATCTCCGACTGAGTCAGAAGAGACAGAGGAGGAGAGAGAAGGAAATACAAATTATGTGTGTGTGTGGGTGAATCACCTAATCCCACTCTCCTGCTCCACCTCTCTCTCTGCCTCCTTTACTATGCCCCGTTTTTCCCCGCCAAAAATCAATGTGCAAAAAACTCGATGAAAACATTTTCAAGACACTTGAAATTTTTAGCTACATTTGCATTTATTGCAAAAAACTCATGTGAAAACAAGCCAAAAACAAAAAAAGCACACACACACATGTACGCAAAATGCCGCAAAACAGAAACAAAAACAGAATAGCCGACAAAGAAGAAGAGACAGAAGGAGCAACGCGAAAAACACAAACAAAACAGCGGCAACAGTCAAAGTTGAGAGAGAAGCAAGCAGCAGCAGCACCAATTGTTCTTCGTTGTTGTTTTTCTCGTCTTTTTGTTATTCTTTGATTATTTGTGTTTGCATTGCAAAGAATTAAAATAAATAAATGAGACGCAAACACACACACATGCACGCACGCACACGAAAAAAATATAGTTTAAAGCATAAAGTAATTGAAAAATGTGTCTTGTTTTCCGATCTATTTTCATATTCCAGTTCTTGTTTATCTTTTGTTTTTTCTTGTTTCTTTGTAGCACTTGAATGTTTGTTAACTACGCACACACAGAAAACTATAAAACAAATAGCCGCGCACTTACAAAAACAAAATTCGCAACTATTCGCGTGTAAACTGGGAAACGAACATTTCGTCGAGTTTTCCTATCAACCAACACGAATTATCCGTTCCGTTTTCCGCGGCAACGCAGCGTGCCGCAAATTTTAGTTAAAAAAATTTTTTTTTTCGAATGGCGTGCGGCACTGGTATTTATAGGTTTCTCCAAAAGCCGAGCGCTGCCGAGCGGGCTTCGCTCTCTCTTTTGCCGGTCTTTCGTGCAACTTGGCTCTCGCGGCAAGCCGAAGCTCGTTCGTGTGGCGAGCAGTGTTGGCACTGCTGAGCAAAAAAAGCTAAATATAAAAGGGAATGCCAAAAACAGATTAAAGCTATTTGCAACATGCACCGTTTTCAAGCTAGATCTAGCGTGAAATATGGTAAACTGGCAGCACTGACCAAGAGAGAAGCTCCGCAGTCGCTCTCTCTCTCTCTCTACCAAAACATGAGGATGCTGCCCACACAGCGACACCGGCGCTCAAAAGCCGCTTTTGTTGTTGTTGCCTCTAGTAAATTGCGCAAATCGTATGCGTTTTTGTGTGTTTGTTTTGTTGTGGCCGCCGCTGCGATCGAAATCACGAAAAAACCACCATAAAAGCGTTTGCATTGTTTTTGGTCAACTGCATTGCAGCCAACAGGCAAAAACAACAACTGCAACATGCCGCAACAACAAGAAGCACTGAAATCAACGCATTGGCAACTATTAAAAGACACATAAAACGCACAAGCGGAGAGAAGGCGAGGCCTCAAAAGCAAAATAAATACAACATGTAAAAATGGGAAGGCGCTTGCATGCGGGGGCGTGGCAAACGAGGCGAGGTCGCGATCGTTGGAACTTTTAATGCCTTCCCCTCCCCCCCCGTTTTTCTTCGCCGCTGACATCAAATGCACACGAATGCGTTTTGTATGCGTAACTTGAGGGTACACTGCGAAAAATAAGTGGAATATTTAAATCAATAAATATTTATTTATTTGTTATATTGGTACTTTTTCACTAACCCTTTTTCAATCTCTTTTTTTTATATAGCAACCTTCAATCAAGATGAATTTTCTTCAACTCTGGTGGATTCTGCTGATATTCAGTAGTTCTGGATTTGCCGAAGAGGGCAGGAATCAGCAAAAGTCAGCGGAGGACAGCTACGATCAACTGATGAGCAATAGCAAGGCGGTGGCAAAGCCCCATTCCAAGGTGGAGGAGGAGTGGCCATTCTTCGAAGACTTGGACAACAAACAGAAGCCAGAAGCCCGTGGACCACGCAACAACGTGCCACCCAAAATTTGCCAGCCGATATCAAAGGTGTCAAAGGATAACAAGGCGGATTTGGAAATGCAGAAGGCGGCAGATGTCTGGTACCGCAATTTTGTCAAGAACCGTGCCAACCGAAAGCGTTCGGTTGCTAACAAGGGCATGGATCGCAGTGGGACGAAGCCAAAGATTATGGGAAGGAGTTACGAAGCCGCTAGCCAGAAGCCCGAGTACTTTGATAAACTCTGGCAGCCAAAGTCCGAGGAAATCCAGGATGTGGATATGAAGCTGAAGCATTTGCAAGAAATTCTCAAGGAAAAGTATGACGTCGAGGACAAGAATCGCGCAGAAATGACCAAGAATATACCGCAGAAGAACACGGGACAGGTTGACGAATTTAACGATGCCTCAATGCCAAATGGCAACTATGATCGCACCCTTAACAGCCTGGCCTACAAGGTCTACCAGCACACCCAAATTCCACAGCAGAAGGAGCTCTCGAGGTCCAAGAACGGGCTCAGGCTGAGAAGGCGTTGCATGAATCCCGAGGAAGAAGTAAAGCTTATGACTATAATGCGAATGCTGGACAAAGGCTATGGTCCGGTCCTACCCAGCAGCACTCTCGCGGCCACTCGGAAAAAGATCAAAGAGATGGAGCGTTTGGAGTCTACAAATTCCGATTTCGGTCAGGAATCAAAACACAAGAAATTGAATGCGGGCGAAATAGCGGAGCTAACTAATAGTTATGACAAAGAAATTTCCGATTACGATCCAATATATTCCTTTTACCAGGCAAATAAGGCCGATTTGCTGGGCAACGAGAGGACTAAACATAAGACAAACTATTTGGATGGGTCCAGGACGCAGCTAGGCCCTAAAGCATCCTCCAACAATGCTTTTTATAAGTCAAATATGGAATTTGGTAAGCGGGCACTGAAAGTCCCAGAGACCGATTTTGGACTTTACAGTGGGCGCATGAAGTCGGCCGTAGACGGTGGTGGTTCGTACCAGACTGACACAATGCTATTGGCGGGGCCAGCCAATCGAGGCACAAACCCGGCTAAAAAGGTGGCAGAAGATCCATCTTCTTATTTAAAATCTTATCCCTATACGGTGGCCAAGCTAATGGCCGATGATATACATTACAGGAATCGGAATAAGCGCCACGACGCATCTGAACGGCGCAGTAGAAGAACTAAGAGATCTCTGGCAGAAAATGTCGACTACAATGGCTATGAAGAATTATATAATTACGATAATGCTACTTTGGCACATGTCTACGATCCCACAAAGAATGAGGTGCCGCTGATAAATAAGCGACCTAAGGGTGTACCTCCGATTCTACAAAAGCAAGTGCTGCCACCCCAACAGCAGTTCCAGGCAGAAGTTGACAAAAAGCCAGCAAATTTCAAGGCCAGCTTTAATCTTAGCAGCTTCATTGATGATATAAATAAACTGCAAAACGCTCGGAAGCCTCAACCTGTAAAGCAACAGGAACCTGTCGTCCAGGTACCATTTCAGTTAACCGTACAACAAGCGGCGACACCAAAGCCCATCATAACGACATTGCCGCCGGTAAAGGCCTTCGGAATCCGCCGGTTTTTCGGACCCTTCTTCAAGAAGCAGACCACGACCACCACTATGAATCCAGAATGCGTGGCCATTACATCATCTGATAATTCAACGACTGCAACTCCAGCCCCAGAATCAAGTCCAAGTACAAGTCCACCAAGCTCCACAACTATAACGATGGATAATGTTTGCGACAGCCCAGATTCCATGAAGATGAATGTTTCCATTAAAGCCGATGTGTGTGGTGATCCAAAGACCAAACAATTCCACAGCAATGGCTCCATCAGTCTCCAGCCACCACCATATAATGAAGCCATCCAGAGCGACGATGTTCCGCTTCATTCGAGTAAGGGCGGTCTGGATGAGGAGGAAGTTGTCCAAAAGGTAACCAATAATTCCAAGGAAAAGGCACCCATTGAGTTAAAGCCCAAGACCGAGGAGGAGCAAGGACTAACAGTGAAATCCACAGAAAGGATGCAAGATAACGCCAAACATGCTACTTCCCGTAATGTGGCACCTAAATTAAGCCCAAAAATTGCAAGGTAAGTCTATAAATTTATATTTGTACATATATATTAGTAAATTATATATTCTTACAACCAGGAACCCACCAAGGACTGGATCGGATAAGTACGCCGAGCTGATATCGGGGCAACTGTTCGAGGACATTTCGGAAATCGTTATAAAATTTATTAGCAAGGATCCAGATCTGTCTACACTAGTGCCTTTTATAAAGCGAAATAACAACGATTCTCAAAAGAAGTCCTCGTCCACGAACTACCCGATTTGGAATGATAACACTAAAAACTATCAGCACGACCAAACCTGTATCCCATTGCCCCCGGATCTTCAAGAGTTCTACGATCAAATTTTAGTGACAGCGGAGGAGGAGAAGAAAATTCGCAAGAAGACCCTGGATGAAGCCATGGAGAAGTATCAACCTACGGAGTTTTCACCGCGCTTCATTAAGCTCAAGCAGAGGGCGGAGATGTTAAAGGAGTCGCGTGAACACAGCCCAAATCAAGGATCTCATTAGTATATTTATTTTGTTTATTTATTGTGTATATTTTTAGAGTTATTGTTGTAAATTGAAAATGGAATTAATGATTAATAAAATATTAAATGAATTCAACTATTTCTTTTTTATCTAAAATATTTTTTTTCGAAATAAAAATAAATTTATTTTAGCCTAACTGTAAATTGTTTTTTACAGTGTGGATAATGCACCGCTGCCGTTGGCCAAAAAGCGCAGCGAAGCGTAAGCGAAGGAGTGAAGGAGGAGAACGAGAGAGTAAGTGGGAGAGGGACGTAAGTACATATGTATGTATGTAAATTCGAGCAAATGCTCGATCCCCCCCCCCACACACACACAACTACTTGAACGTGGGAGAGCCCTTCGCCAAAGTTGCTTTTGTTGCCTTTTTCTTTTCGGTTGTATTCGCTGTTTTTATTTTGTTTTTATTGTTGCCTTTGTTATGTGCTTTTTTTTCTTGTTTCTTATTGTTCTCAATGCTTTTTGTTGCGGTGTTCTTTTACATTTTGAATGGCCTCGACCGATCGAGCAAGTGAGGAAGAAGAAGAAGAAAAGTGGGAGAAGAAAGAAAGAGCGGGGGGCGGAGGTGGAGAATAGTGGGGAAACATCTGTGGGGGGAGAGTCAGAGATCGACCAGCTGTTGCCTTTGTTTTTGTTTTCATTCTTCTTCTTTCACCGCCCCCCCTGAAAACCGGCTCTCACTCTCAGTCCCGCTAGAGAAAAGAAAAAGAGTAAGAAAAGAGGTGGTTAAAGAAGGAATGTTGCTTCCTTCTTCTTCTTCATCTTCTGCTTGAGCATTTACTTTTCCTTCATCCATTTGTTGTTGTACGATTTGACCAAGTTGACAAATTGGCTATGACATTCCAACAACAAAAGAGACAGGGAGAGGGGGAGGGGGAAGGAGAGCCCTGCGACAAATGCATAAATCAAAATTAATGCCATACAATTATTAATTAATGTAATGAATGTGCTTTTGGCTAGCTTTTTGCTTAGACAGATGTTGGCAAATGCCAAAAGGAGAATAGCAAGAGAGAAAGAAAGAGTGAGAGAGACTTGCACAATTGCTTAAATCATAATTTCTTGACCATTTCGCCTTAATTACGCATGCAAAGCTGCCAGCCAAATGACAGAGATGGCGAGATGCTGTAATGGCGTGAGCGGGACAGCATATGGCTGTAACTGCAGTTACCGTTATGTGCCCTCACTCCAGTACAGTGCTCACTCGAAAAAGAGAACTACCAAGTGCCGAAAAACCGCTCACTCTCCGGTATAAAACACTGAACGAATTTACCAACAATTATTTCAACATTTCTGAAATCAGTGTTTATTAATTACTGGTAAAGCGTAATTACTGTTGTGAGTTTCCATTTGAGAGCGTTCCCTGTGGAGGAATAACCCCCAAGCACGGGGGTTTCAACATAAATTGAAAAACTATTGACAACCCCGACGACCCCCCCGTTGGGCATTATCACATGCGATAAATATTTATATGGAAATGTAATGACTGTCCAACTCCCCCCTTTGACCACCCCCTGACCTTACTTTGCCAGCCAATGGCTTGGCCTTCGTCGCGCAATTAATGTCACCACATCCTTTGGGCCTTATTAATGTCCTTGGGCCTTCGCTCTGAAAAGGAGGGGTTCGATTTGGCAGTGGGTAGAGAGAGGAGGGTTGGCCATTAATGCGACCACCACCCCTGCGGCCGGTAAAAACAATTAATTTGGCCATAATGCAATTTATATCGGTTTCTGTTCCGCATTCGGATTGTTCTACACGGTCAAAAAAAAAGGTTACAATTTATAAACAACAAATTTTAAACAAGAAAAAAAGCTAACATTAAAATTTAGATATTTATCCATCATTTTATATGAAAATTTTTGGAAAAATTAAAGCTTACAAATATTATAAGTCAAAAAAGTCAAATTAAAATTTTAAAAATCTATAACTCAGCAAAAAATGCTTTAAATTCAATTCGGAAAGCGGTTTTGTATTAGTTTTTTTAATGTTAACTAAACTGCATACTATATTTTAGGGTTTTTACAATTTAATTTTTTCACAAATTTTGATCATTTTAACGATGTAACCCCTTATAAAATTTTGAAAAAATTTCTAAACATTTTTTTTCTTCGAACATGGCTAAAACGATTCGGCTGTTGATGCTGATCAAGAATATATATGATTTATAGGGTCGGAAATGACTCTTTCGCTGCAAAAAAATTTAAAATATGCTGAGTTTTTAAGTTTTTTTACACCAGTGTTTAGGTAAAAAATATTAATAAAAATATTTATAAAATCCAAAAGCTTATAAAATCCATAGGATTTTCCCTCTGTATTTTAAAATAATGCTAAACAAAAAATATAAATAAATAATTAATAAAAATATTAATAAAATCCATAGGATTTCCACTCAGTGTTGTATATCCCATTTCCCCCCTCACAATTCTCTAGCAAAACTCCATTCTTTGGACTCTCTTCTGGCCACATAATGTGCATAGTTCTGGGCTGCCACTGCCTGCGCGTTTTTGGTTTTTAAGGCCAAATGATTAATTATTAAAAACAACAACGACGACGATGCCACTGAGAAGAAGAACAATTCGCGATGCCACCAGTGGAGGAGCTGACACAGTGGTTTGTTTTTAGCTGCCGTCCCCACAAAGAAATTTTAATGGCCCTGAAACGGTCACAATTTGGATGGAAAATAATTCCCAAACACCCCTCCCTACCTACCCACCCCCTGCAATGGATGATAGTCTGTGGCTGTGGTTTTGAAATTTTAAGATTCCAAAGAATCATGAATAGAGCATAGTTTGGAATGTCATTGGGAGATGTTTACTTCAGAATTTTACTTTTAAATATTTTGGTGTTTTGACTTTAATTTAAATAATATATTTAATACTATTTTTTAAGATAAATAAATTTTATAATTAATCATAATTAAGAAAACGTATCTTGAATCAGCTTTCTGATTTTCCAGCTTAATTTCCTTTTATTTAGCAATGATTTTTCCTTAAATAGTCCCCCTCGTTTTTCCTTTCTTGAATCGAAAATGAATTTTCCGGCTGATTAAACAACAAGCTTGTCAAATTATGCCTTTTGCCTTCGCCTTAATAACCAGAATAAGATTTTAATGACTTTAAATCAAATCTCCTCACTCTCATTGCCTGGGCAAAGTTCACATCTGCACTTGAGTGGCTTTTCCACCGACATAATTGGGCAGTTCTCCGCCGATGACACAAGAGACACCCACCCACCCACGTGGGAGGCGGGGCGGGAAAAGCCCGCATGGAGCTGCCAGACGCAGTGGGACCAGCCCTCCATCTCCATCTCCTTTAGCTTCTGCTCAAGAAACGAAATTGTAAACAAACTGTCAAATCGGAGAAGCGAAACGAGAAATGTTTGGAGAGCAGCACAATGGAGGAGATATATAGGTATGTATATATATCTTGGGGGGAAATCTCTTTGGATAAATCCAAAAATCCGACTGCAGTTGTCATCCAAAATGATGTGTGCAACATGGACACATGTACAAACAAGATACAATCATGTATATTCAGGGAAATTCTCTTTTTTTAATTATTTATAATCTATACCTAACCTTATGTTGATACTAGTATAAAATTATTTTATATATTTACAAGGTAAATACATAAAATTAAATCATACAAAATATAGACAGACTTTTAATTATACAATTATCTAACACAAAACAAATTCAGTCTTGTCAAGTTATAAATCAAGAAATAGTTTAATTAAAATTAATTTAATTAATTAATTAAGTAGATGTATTAAGTATATATCTTAAATTTCCTAAATGTACTTACTTAATAGAAATTACTGAGAGGGAGACACTCAAAATTCCAACAGAAAATGAGAAAAAAATATGAACTCACCTGAAAAGAAATAAGCAGAAAGTTGAAGGTAAGAAAATTGACATTAATTGAATTTCCTTGGTGGAAGATAAACAAGAAAATGACTTAAAATAATTAAAAACTTGCTGTTTCTTTTCTTTTTTAGGGGGGAAATTGTTTCGAGGCTCCCAGAGGCCATTGACTACCATTTTGAGCAGCTTGCAAGTGTGTATTTTTACGACTTTTCTGCCCCAAAAATGCGAGAAAAGTGAAAAAAAAAACAACAACAAATTTGTGCCAGGACAACTGGAGTCCTGTAATTAAATAATGCCCTGGCCGCTGCCCCCGATTCGATGACAGGGGAAAATGGAAAACACACACAAACACACAAAACAAAAACAAGAGCAAAAAGTATCTTAACAGCATTTCAAGTTGCAAAGGGAAGCCGAACAAGGAGCTAAGGTCCTGTCCAGCTTCAGGTCCAGGTCCGTCTGGGGGATTCCAGGGGATTTGGAGGGTCACAAACACATCCACGCACCGAACTATTGCTCCCCCAGGATAAATTAATAAATTTCGCAGCGAAAGTTGCCACAGCAACAAGGAAACGAAATGAAATACACACAAAAGATATGGTAACAGACATAATATATATATGTATATATAAGCCCACATATCTGGGCAAATAAACAAATATCATAGACAAGATGGCCAAATGGCAAATGCCAACTGCAAACAGTTTCAACATTTGCTGGCCATTCGACGGTGACGAGAAAAATGCCCATGGAAATCATGATGACGATGACGATGAAGTTGAAGTTGAAGCCAAAGTTGTATGACATCTGGACAAATGCAATCTTGTAAGGTAATGTGTGTGTTTTGCGTGTGTGTTCCGTATATGGCAAATGCATTTTACGTATTGCAAATGACAAAATAAAAATAAATCCAGCAACTTTCTCTCTCTCATTTCGTTTGGCAGAATTCACAGATGTCAGGCATGGTTGAAGATGGAGATTGAACAGATGATGGATGTATTTATCCGTAAATGTATCTGCACAAATTACTCTTTTACTGATTTTATTATATTAATCGGTTTTTGGAGTAAAATGATGGTATGCTTTTAGGCTATGAATTATTGTTAGATTTTTTTAAGAATTTTTGGGAAAGGAAATAAAATATTTAAAAATTACAGATAACTTTAATTAATTTAATTTAATTTAATTTTAATTTATTAATTTATTATCCCTTTATAAGGGTTTAATTAAGGGGTTTTATTTATTAAAATAAATTGTTAATCACTCCAAAATATTCACATTCAAATAAATAAACAAATATTTTTTAGATATCATATAAAATATCTAATAAGTAGTTCTAGAATCCTCTTAGTTTGATAATTAGTTTTAAGTCAACTATAATTTACCCCATTTTAATTATCTTGCTTATACCTTGCTTAACTTTAACCCATATTTCCGGGGTCAATCAGCAAATTTGTAAGACATTCTCCATGCATGTTTATAACCCTAATAGGACCCCATTTCAACCCTGGGTTTGGAACTTCATTTACCATATATCTAATAAACATGCATGGCAAACACTTTAAAGTAATGCTAGCAGACACTTGCCACAACCCTTAAGGAATGCCCCAACCCAAAAGCAGCATCCCCTTGAAGTTGCCCCAAACAACACACCCTTTACCCCCTCACCCTTAACGCCCTCGCAATACAAAAACGAAAGCAATAAAATTATGGGCAATTCCATTTTTGGCTTTTCACACCAAAAAAAGAAAGGAAAGAAAAGAAAGGAGAGAAGAGAAGCCAAAGAGAAGAAAACTTTTTATCGAGGGAAAATGGAAAAGTGAGCAAAAGTTTTTCCTCGTCTTCTTTTTTTTTTGCTTTTTACGCCAAATATGGCAAATTAGCAGGCTGCGTAGCGTTGCTCCCCCCTTTCATTTTTACTCTTCTGCGCCATTTAATCAACAGAAAACACTTTTTATTGTGGAAAATTATGACATCGTTGTTTGCCTTAATGTTGGCTATTTTCCGCTGGTTGTTGTTAATGTCAAAAGTGTTATTGTTATGCAGACAATTATAGCCAGGCGATAAAAATGCTTAGGAATTGGCCTGAGATGAGTTTGGCCTCGCGTCCTCTCGTAATGAGGCTTTTGCAAATGAGAAAATATGTTTATTAGGGTTTCAACCAGTCAGGATAATGCCCGGAGGGGGGGGGGAGGTAAATTCAGTGGAAAAACGGGGAGGGGAAAACTTCAAGCAACAGCAGCTGTGATCTTTCTGCCCATCAAAGTGTTTATTTATTGTGGCCCCAAAAACAGCTGCAAACTTGAGTAAACATAGTGAAAGTGAGATCACCAGGGACAAATCAATTTTGACTTTGATGATTCCGCCGCCACATCGGATTAGGGATCCCTTTTTGTCTAGAAAGTCATCAAAATTAAAAGACACTTGGCATGCAAAAGGTGTAAACCAAGAAAAGTACTTTCAAATCGTTGAGTTTAATTGCTTTTTAAAACAAATTGGGGTTTTTAATTAGCCTTTAAAAAAATTAAGTTGTAATAAAAATATAATAAATAAAATTGTTAAAAAAAATACATATATGTAGAATAAATTTCAGCTTGAAATATAGTTTAATTTGATTTATTATACTATAATTACCACTCAATAAATATGTTTAAGCTAAGAAAGCTTTAAATTTTAAAATATTTACTAAAAAATCAAATTCAATTTAAATTCAATGTCTTATTTATATATTTAAGTTGCAAACTAACTTAGTTAACCTCAGCTTAATCTTAAATTAAATTTAATTGAATACATTAAATGAATATCATTATTTTATTTTACAATTTAATGGTTTCATTTTCCCCACAACTTCAATCTTTGCCAATTTGCTCTACATTCTGGACAGGAATCAATCGTTTTGGTGAAAATCGATCGGAAAACTGCATTCCAGTTTTGATGGAACAGGCATTACAACAACAATAACAACAACCACAACAACATCATCATCAACAACAACCAAATTTACAATAACAACCACATTTACAACAACAACAACAACAACAACAACAACAACAACAACAACAACAACAACAACAACAACAACAACAACAACACCAACACCAATCACTCTACCCATTCATCTTGGTCAATTATCAGTGCTAGAACCGGCAATCGATCGATCGTTGCTCTCGTGGAGCCTGACAACTGAGCACTTCCTGCCATTTCGCATACAAAATGACACAAAGTGGGGACTAAGCATACCCGAATACCCTTTCAAGGGGTATTTTAGCTGAAAATACTAAAGAATTTAATGAATTCCCTAGAGTTTTAAGGCTTAGAATAATTATTTATCTAAGAAATTGCTTAAAGATCTAATAAAAAATAATATATTTAACAGGAAAATGTTATTTAATATATTTAACAACAGGAAAATGTTATTTAATATGTTATCTATTAATAATATATTCAATGTTTCTTTTATATATTTTTAATAATACTGTTTCTTTTATTTTTTTTCAACGATATCTTCTTAGTTTTTTTAATATATTTTCTATTTATATTAAATAATTTTTATAAATAATATACCCCCACAACCTTCCTGATTTTGTACTACTAGAAACATACTTAACACTTTAAAAATCCAAGATTTTTGTTTATTAATAACAAAAAGTTTAGTAAGAGCATTTGCAGTCCTGCTTTTCCATTGTATTTTTTGCAACTTCATCTTTGTTTTTATGGTCGCCACAAAAATAAGAAAACCGGGAAGAACTTGTGCAAAAAGTCACTAAAATACGACCGGGGCTGCTGTTGCCGCCGCCACCGCCGCCGCATCATTGTCGATCTTCTTGAGCAAAAGAAGAAGGCTCCCGGACGCATCGTCTCCGTCTGACCCATATTTATTTTTGGCACTTTGGTATTTGCAAATGATGGGCTCCTGGTTGCCACTAAATTTATATATAAAAACTAGAAAATGCTTGCTAAAATTTAACTTAACTCTTTTATTATATAAATTTTCTTACTTTATTTATTAAATTTTATCTTAAGATATTTATCTTATTATTTTTAGAGTTCTTTCCAATAGAAGACTCATTTCTGGAATCTGGAATGTTGAACTTACCGAAACGGAAAGAACTTTTCCAGTATCTGGCGGCCCAGGCTGGTAGTTGTCATGATTTTCTTGGTTTGGTGCCGGTGCCGTTGGTTCCTCCTTCTTGCTGCGGCAGGAAATGTGTTGCAACAAAAGACAGCAGCAACACTAGTGACTGTGGTGGCGGTGGCGGCGGGGCAGGCATTAAACAACAACTGCGCACTGGGCAATTGAAATACGCTTTAATTAAACTAATCAGAAGACATATACACCATATATAGGCGGCGATATACTGAGCAGACGCCCACACACACCGAGGGAGTCGTTAGGGGTCGGGGGTTCTCGGTTGCTTGAAGATCGCGGCTCCCAGACTGTATACACAAACAGATTTTCATTGGGGTTTTTTTTTTCCACTTGCACATTAAAACCACTAATATATATATATATTTTTCTTAAATTAAAAACAGAAACAAAAAATATGTAACTAAGATAGAAACACTTTAAGGATTCGCGACGCGATTGTGTGAAAGATATGAAGATATTTGTCACAATGTTTCGTTAAGACTGATTCATTATTGATAGTATATAATTTTATAAAATTTGCAAAACTTGAAAGGTAAATATCTCTTTTTTTTAGGATACATAACAGAAAATTCCTCAAATTCGCCAGGAGAAACTTGTAGATCATAGATCATAAATACCCAAAAGTTCTAAAGATCTATACAATATAATAATGAAAGTTAACAAAGACCTAAGGGTAGACTTTACTTCCTAGAAAGGGTTTATTGATATTACGAATCCAGAAAACACTTAATAATTTGCCTTGAAGGTTAAAGTATATAAATAATCAAAGAACCTGGAGGTTCTATTAAATATTTACTTGTATACTTTGTATTTACAGAAGCTCAAATAAGTAAATATAGATCTGTCTTAAATCTATACAATATATAAGCTTTTGTTTTCTGATCAGAATGATTACCACAAAGATATTTCTGTGAAATATACAGATGAATTCTTGTAGATTTCTTTATCAGAATTTGTTCAGTTTAAGCTTAAAATCTTTAATTTGGATTTCATATTAGTATCTGCATTCCAAACCGATCTTTAAACCTTCTGTTTTGTTATAGCTTTTGGGGGCCAAAGATGCCAATGACCCCGAAGATACATAGATACAACGATACAAAGATACCAAGATGGCAAATGGCAATTACATAAATTGCAATTTCATTTGTTACTCATTTGTTTTTCGTTTGTCTCTTGTTTTGTTTTGCGTTGCTTCGTTTGTAATAAAAAAAAAACTAAAAGTGTTTTTTTTCTGTTTATTGTTATTATCATCGTCATCAGTTTACAGTTAACCGTTAGACGGGCGGCGGGTTACAGCACACACGGTCGCAAACGCAATCACAAGAGCGTAAAAAAAAACTAAACACACTTGAAAATAATATTTAAAATTAGTTAAATATTTAAATATAATTATTTAATATAAAAAAAATTATTTTATTTATATTTTAAAAATTTTTTTTTAAATTAAAAATTTTGGGCTTGGGTTCTTGATTATTTTTCTAGTTTTAAACATATATTTTCTCAGTGTATAGCATCGCAAAAAGAATCAGCGGCGTGTGTGTTTTTTTTTTCTCCTTTCGGAATTGGGCTTTTGGCGAATTTCGAGGGAATCGTGAATCACTTTGGGTTTTGTTTTGCGAGCGGGGGTCAGGTAGGAGCAGAAGAGGGGGCAATGGTCACACCTTGGTGGATCTCGATCGAAAGGGGCTTGTTGTGTGTGTTACTTCAAGTGGCAGTGGCACTTGGTAGGTTGGGGCTGCCCCCACAAAAAACGGCAAGGCGACGCTACGCGACGACGACGACGGAGGAGACCGAGAAGAAGCGGCGCGCGTTCGCATCGAAAGTTTTCTTGTGACTGACGAGCGGCGCCGATGGCGGCGTCTGTGGCAGTTGGAGCCTCTGCTGCCGCCGCACTGTGGTGTCAGATCACACCGCAAGACGATATAAATAGCAAAATCAGAACAAGATATAGAGAACAGGCCAAGATACTAAGCAAGTATAAGTATTTACATTCACAATATTTAAAAAATTATATTTAAAAATCTTTCTCTAGTGTAAAATGTTAATTTGATATGCCATTTTGCTCCACTGTGCGCCTCCAGGCCTTTGGGGCTCGCTTTCAGAGAGCAAACAAAGCAGAGCACAGCGCTGGGAGAGAGAAACAACTGATGCGAGGAGAGTCTAGCTGAATGCGTATGCGTACAAAGGACAAGGAAGGCTCTTCAATGCTCCATCTCTCTTTCTGTCGTCTCAGATTACTTTCTTTACTCTCTCCTCTCTCTGACTATCTTGCCGATCTCCTCACTCCAGTGTAGGTTCAATCAACTCCAATTAGGAGACGGCAATTAAATCGATAAGCTCCAAACAACAACAACAACAACAACGCATGCAAATTAATTAGACTGTTTTGCTGTCGCTGTCGCTGCTGCTGCTTCTGTCTAATGGAAATCCAATTGAGCTGGAACTATATCAAAGCTTTCAGCCAGCTTGACCGGCTTTTCTAGCTCGCCTTTAAGCGATTTTCACTCTGGACTCGCGGCGGTATTTGGCATTTTCTTTCATTTTATTTTGCTGCGTCTGGTTTTTCCCGCTTTTCCTCTGTCCATTGGCCTTTTCCAGTTTTGCGGTAGATGCGGAAGTGTGTGAAAGAGAAAGCGCCTAATCCAATAAGGGAGCCGGCGCCGGGGGGCAAGCAGTTGCTGGAACAAGTGCAACCGCAAAATGCCATGGAAATTGTACCATTGAGTGCACTGACATGTGGGTGAGGAGTGGGAGTGGGAGTAGGAGAGACACAGTACCTTTCAGTGGAAGAGAGTAAAAGAACAGTTGACACAGAGAGAACAATGGAAAGGAAGAGAGAGAGAGAGAGAGTGAGCAACAGGATCATTCCATTTGGGATTGGGAAGAAATTCTTACAAGAATTGAGCATTGTTTAAACTTAAATATTAATTTAAGTTAAATAAGGGGAAATTTACACGCTTTTCTTTGGACTTTTCCCTTTTCCTGCAAATCCAATCGGGAAGAGTTTGTTGGAAAAGTTTCTAGCTAATGTCTGTTGTATTGGTATTAGCTATTCCGCATTAGTAGCGTCAACTAGCCATATAAAAGTGATAGACATATTAACCCAGTACTCCACATTGCTGACGCTCTTAGACAGCGTCAGACAAAGTAGCAATTTTCAGCTCAGTTGCGTGTTGTTTTCCGGGCTGCTTGTGGGTGTTTCTGGGTACTCCGCGGGGGAGGGAGTGAGGGTTGTGAATGGGGGTCCAAGTGGGCGGGTATAGTGGGCGGTGGGCGGGGCGGTAGTGAAGCATGCATGACAGACACGCAAATGCAATAAAAACGAACGCCAATATCGTCCAAAGTCTTCGTCGTTGTCGAAATTTAGTGAGTCCATTATCCCCTTTTTGGAATCTTCACTTGAATATTTTGTAAAACTATTTTTGCAAAAAAAAGGAACTAAAAGTCAAAGATATTTGCAAAATAAAGTGAAATATAGAACAAATTTCTTGAGGAATAATGATACATATTAAAAAAAAGTAAGGGGGAAACCTCCAAGAAAATAATGAATTTCTTAGGTTTAATGATACTTAAGATGGTTTAAAAATAAATCAATATGTTCTGCTAATATTAAAAATATAAATACCTTAAAAAATGCTTATAAAATCGTAGCTCGTTTTTTATTAAGACCAAAACCCGTCCAATATTACCATAAAAATAAAAACTTGAAAAAAGTATGTTTTTCAAATGGTTTGGTTTTACTTCGACACAAAATTTATGGAACTTGGTCTTGTACATTTTCTTTGGCTTTTCCCCTTTTATGTTTATTTACAATGTAACCGCAAAACGGACGAAAAAATGCCAACAAATTGAATTGGCAGCCGAAAAAAGAGAGGAGATACAAAAAAAAAACAGCTTTATGACTTTGGCTAACTTTTACTACGTGCATGGAAAAACCAAACTGAAAAGTGCCCGAGAAATCGGAGAAAAGCGGCAAAAACTGTTGCATGCTTTTAGGCCGGAAATTATATGCACGATGTGACCGTTAGTCAAGAAGAGGATGCCAAGGATTTTCTTTCATTTTCCCCAGCATCAAGGATGTGCTATTAAGGGGTGTGTGTGCAAAAAGCTACTTTATTTTCTGGCCAATATGGCCAAAATGTGTGAGTTTATTAAATTAATTGGTTTTAAATATTTTTAAAAATTATTTTACATTTAATTTGGTCATTATAAATCGAAAAAAGCTTCTTAATGGAAAATTTAGTTGATTTATCTCAATTTCCTTCTCCCTAAAATGAAATCAAAAGCCCATGAGCTGGGTTTCTTGAGAGGATTAGCCACAATTTTCAATAAGCGAATCGAAGCTGCTGCTCTACCTTCAAAAAAACACACATATTTCAGGTAAAACCTGCACCTGTCCTGCCTTTCCTAAGAGTGTGCATGCGTGATAAATGGCTTTTATCTTTTTAAAGCACTTCGATGCACACACACACAGGGCTTTTCCAGCTACAACAATGAAAATGGCCAAAAAAAAAAAAGAAAATCTAAAATAAAAATAAAGAGCCGGCAAAAAAAAAATTAACCCGGCACGCAATGCCGCTTTTCAGTTGTCCTTTTTTTTTTTTTTGACGACGGTGACGGGGCAGCATCTGGCGTCTGCTGGCTTCTCGTCATGCGTCCTTGCCACCCCTGGGTTTGTCCTTTGTTGCCGCGTTATGAGCAAGTTAATTATGGTGTCTGATATTTTGTCCTACACTCTTTATGCCTCACCCCTTTCCTCTTTCTCTGGCTGTGCTTTTTGAGCTTCAGCTGGAGAAAGTCCTTTAGTTTTAGCAGGAAGAAGGGTTTTTAATGCCTTTAAACTTCCATAAAAATATATATTTTTTAGGTTTATTTTTTTAAATAATAATATTAAGTTTTATATTAAAAAATTCAGAGGAAAAATGATTAAATATTCGTAGTTATTTCTTAAAGTAAAAGAAAAACTAAAACCATTTAGTCTCTGATGAGTCACTGAGCTGGGAAACTGCGCTGAACTTTTCCCATTTTCCCATTTTCAGCTCTCTCTCTCTTGTAGTTTTTCCTTTTGCCTGCCTTTATTCATTAATATTTAAGCGACGTCGATTCAATCGATCCACATAAAATGAGCAAAAGTCGAGTCAAAGGGGGGGGTTTTCATGGGGGTTTTCATGGGGGTTTTCATGGGGGTTTCATGGAGGTCTTCCTAGGGTTTTTCTTAGGATTTTCTCTTGGTTTTTCCCCCCTCTTTTTTCCCCGCCTTTGGGTCCAGTCCAATCAAGTGTGAGGCTGATGGACAGGGCAAAGTCAAATCGAAGCTGAATAGTTCCGCCTTTTTGGGTCCCGCGTTTAATGAGCGAAAAGTAATTACTTAATTAGTTTGTGTGTTTCGGTGGCTCATCATCATCATCATCATGGTGCCTGTGGGCTTGAGCCATTAAAGCAGCTTAGCTACCAAAACGCATTTAAACTTGATTAGTTTTATGGCCAGTGGCGGGAAAACTGTCGCCAAGAGGTAAGAGACCCCCAGCAAGCAAATCAAAATCACATCAATGACCGGCCGCCATATTGATTGACAATTCACTCCCCCTTGGTTTCCCTTCGATTTCCCTTTTTCCCCCACACACCTATAAATATAAAAAACATTATGGGTCGTATAAAAACCGTTGTGTTGCCTACTTTCAGGCCGTGTTTTTTATGTCAAGCAACAGATGCAGATACAGATACAGATACAGATGCAGATACTTGCACTGGAGACACCAACAAAATTTTAAAAATAATAAAAAAAAATTACTTAAAAAGCACAAAATTCCAAATTAATTATGGGGAATTTTTTACTTATTTTAAAGAAAAACTTATAAATAAAAATTTTAATATTTTAAGAAAAAATAGAATTCAACCAGTTAACGTCTTAAATTCTATTTAAAATTTATTAAGAGAAATAAAACCCTAAAAATAATAATAAAATTATTTTAAAAAATATTTAAAAAAACCGAAAAATGTTCACAAATTATACAAAAAAAAATATTTTAAGAAGATGCTGCCTCACAGCTATTTTTTGTGCTTCCCTAGGAAACTTAAGATATTATTTAAAATACATAATAATAATAAATATAATGCCTCACTAGAAAACTAATAAAATGATTAAAAAAATATTTTCATCAAAACAAAAAACTTAGAAAAATATATATAAATTGTAAATATTAAAATATAAATTAAAAATATAAATTTTTAAATTCAGTCACTCCTTAAAATAAAATCAAAAGTATATAAATATTTTTTTCCAGAATTTTAATTTTCAATTCTTTTCTTCTCTCAGTATATTCATATAAATATATGCACGGCTATAAATATATTTTTGCATACTTTCCGGGCTGCTGGCATAAAATTCAACTTTTTGTCATAAACACCAAACACACACACACCGGGGAAAGCATGAAAAACGAGGGGAAACTCAGGGGCCGCAACACCTGCGACTGCTAAAACGCCGGCGGGCCGCAACAAATCAAAAACAGGACCTCCAGTGGGCGGGGGCTGGATTTCGGGAGATGTTTTTGGAGTTATGTCTAGTAAATAAATAAAAGCAATAAGCAGGCGACAGGAGAGACATGATTCGGGAGACAGGACACAGACGGCAGGCGGCATCGTAAGTAGGTAAGCAGAGTTGCCACAAGGACTCGCCGAAAAGGGACTCCCCCCAAGCACAGGGCTTTTTGTTCAATTTTAAACTGTTTTTTTGAAAAGGAAAACGGCTCTTTGAGTTACTATTTAGAAGGCTGAATAAATAGTTAATAAATGTTTCAAGTGTTAAATATTTTAAAAAGAGATTTTTGAGATGAATATAATTATTTTAGATATTTTTTTTAAAGAAGATATCTTTAAGTTTAGTTAATAACTTAATTAAAAATAAGTTGGAACTAAGATTTATGAATTCATTTACTTTTTTACAGGGGAATTTATGAAACTAAATTGATTTTAACCATTTTTAACAGTTTAAATTTACCAGAAAAAATATTTGAAAAAGATTTCAACATTTACCAAGCCAAAATTTAGAGTCGTATTCAAGATTACATATCTTTTTTATATAAAATAATATTTCAAATTAAATTAAAAAAATAAAAATACCAGAAATTCAATCAAAAATTAAAGTTTTCCCCAGTGCTTTCCACACACTTCAAAAAAAAGGGAAAGAGAACCGTGTAGCCCAGGTCTGAGTGGATTACACGCTCGCAACAAGCTAAAGAGGCTACCCTCCAGGACTCAAAGATCTATGTGCTGCTGCTCCTGTGTCCTGTGGCCACCAGGGGGCAGGGCATGGGGGGTCAGGTGGAAAGCGGCTGAAAAACAACAGTTGAAATTCCCATGGCGCAAACTTTATTCTATTACGACTGCCAAGAACAAGAACAGGAACAAGACTAAAGGAACTGGGGGAAAAATAACTGCAAGTGTGTGTGGGGTGGGAAGGGGAAACCTAAAGGAAAACCTAAAGGAAAACCAAGCAACAAGAGCAGCGAAAGCGAACAATTGAAAGTGCTGGAAGATTCAGAGAGCCGGAATTTTGTGGCTTCCATTGTCTGTTTTTTGTTGGCCAACAAGAACTTCTTCTTGTCTCCAAGCTCCTCGAAAGGCAGCTGCTGCTCCTTCGCGGTTTTCCCCCCTTTCCTTTCCCAATTTTCAACATTTTCAGCAGTAAGCCAGAGCGCCGCCATTTATGGCACTGGGATTTGACAGGCTTAGGCCTTGTGCCGGGGAATTAGCTAAGCTGCCTTCTACTGGGGCCTCCCATTAAAATGATTTAAATTAGTCCGCGAGTCTCATGTAAATGAGGTCTAAGACCATGTTACTGTCCCCGGCTAATACCCACTTGCCACTTGAGATGGTTAAGCAGCTGCCAAAGAGGAGAGCTCACTCCCACGGGGGCCAAAAGTTTGGGCTCTGTTTGCTCTTGGAAAACTTGTTAATTCTTTGATTTCAATTGGAATTCGGGTTGTTTAAAGTTATTAACTAAATTTGCATCACTAAAAAAACACTTGATATTCATTTTAATCTTTTAAATATATAACTTTATTTATATTTCCATAAAACTAAGCTCTTTGATGACAGAGTAAACCTTTTCCTCTTCTCAAAACCCTTCAGTTAATTTGCACTATTAACCCGATTAGATACCCTTTTTGAGTCTCTGCTCTTCGCCGGTCACTCTTGGCAAGTGCCAAGCCCTAACGGAAGATAATAATTGCCAGAACAATGAACGTCGGGCGGAAACTTTCGCTAATAGAAAATGCAAACAACATATTAAACAATTAAACGGAAATTAGCACAAAATATTCAACGGGAGTAGGAGTAGGAACCAAGCCGGAGTCGGATCTGTATTCCGGCTACGAGGAGTCGCTTCATTAATAAACGGAATTGAAAGTGAACGGAAATGAATGTAGTGTCGAGCGAGAGCCCTGTGCCCTGTGCTAATGAAGCGGCTTGTAGTTGGAGCAGAGTCTCTGGGCCACAGGTACGGTTCCGGCGAGAAAAACAAGTAAACGGAAACAACGAAGCAACCGGAAGACAGAGGCCAGGGTATAGAGGACGGGGTATTGCCAGGGAATCATCCGTGGCCAACTTAAATATGCAAGACAGCGCTCGGCTGGGCGCCAAATGTGCCACCACCCCGGCTCTCAGCTCCAGCCCGGTGTCAGGACTTTGGGTTTTGGAAAACCCCAAGCCCCAACTCCTGGGGAGCCTGTGAGCGCCAGCTGTGCCGACAATAGCGACAAAGGTCTGACTCACATTGCCACTTGGCAGGCACTGAGGGAAAAAGGTTTTTGTTAGTCATTTCTATAAAAACTTGAATATTTTGTAAACCTATTAAAGTAAAATAAAAATAACAATTTAAGTTTAAGTAAAAATAAAGGAAATATATATTAAATAATAAAAAAAATGATTTTTTTAATATTATGTAATTTAATTTAATGTGACACTCAAAAGTAGGTAATACTTCTGGCTAAAGAAGTGTCAGGTCCTAACTATTTATTTAAATTAAAGTTTTCTAAGCTTAAAAAATTTGCAATATATCTTAAATGATTTTTTAGCATTATCCAAAGTTTAAATTAATTTATTACAATTATTATAATATAAATTTAATTTATTATAACAAAAATAAAAATCGCGGCACTCAAAAGTAGGCAATGCTTTTGGCTAAAGAAGTGTCAGGTATTCCATGGTCCTAATTCTTTGCCTTACTACCAATTTTTACAGAATTTTTATTTAAATTAAAGTAAATATTTAATTAGAAAATAAAAGATAAATATATATTAATGTATTAAAAAATAAAATAAAATTGTCTTTTAAGTTTAAAAAATATTCAATATATTTTAAATGATTTTATTTTACCATTTTCCATAGTTTCCCTCCATTTTCCCAGTGTACAATCCTACATTTCGAAGCTCACTTTAGAGCAGCATAAACTTGCAACACTTTTACCTCATCATCAAGGAACTTGAACTCAAGGAAATTGATTTTATGCAGCGTTTAGAAAGAAAGCCAAAGAAATGGAATGTGGCAGAGGACCCACGCTCAGGCAGGCACTCTGTATGCTAAAACCGCAAAAGAAAAATGGTGCCAGCGTCAAGAAGGAGAAAAGTGACATAAATAAAATCCGTGACTATAAATCTAAGGCATAAGCGGTTAAAGAGTCAGCCGAAAAGACGCGGCACGTAGTCATCCTTTTTCTTTTCTTTTTTTTTTCTAGCGAAAATATCCTTATCCCTTCTGCTTATTCCAAGCCTGGCATCAGGAGTCGCAAAAGTGAATCCCGCAAAATGCAGATAAATATGTAAATAGATACAACGCGGATTATGTTTTGGGCAACAAAAGTGAGAAAGTGTTTTACCAGGCAATGGATACACTTCAAATAATGGATTTGCATGACGGAAATCCGGCGATAAATAAACGGAAACGAAAGGAGAAGGACCTTCAATGAAATATTGTATTGATTTTTAAAGATAAATAGGGAATAAAATCTCTAAAAAGGATATTTCAAGGTAAAACAAGATGATTATTAGTTAAGAAATAAATATAATAAAACAGTTTGTTACCCTAAAGATATTTCAGCGAAAAGTTACCATGCATAAATTAATTTTTAAAAATTAATTCTTTACCGTAAACTCAAAGTTAATTACAAGCCATTATAATTTATGCTAAATAGAATGCAAAATACCTTCCTCTCATCTCTCTTTCTCTCTTTTTATAAAGTTAATTTAAGGCAAACA
Source organism: Drosophila bocki (assembly GCA_008042715.1). Taxonomy (NCBI): domain Eukaryota; kingdom Metazoa; phylum Arthropoda; class Insecta; order Diptera; family Drosophilidae; genus Drosophila; species Drosophila bocki. The sequence goes on along the minus strand of VNJY01007974.1, from coordinate 48,603 downwards.
TCACTCCACCACCTCTTTTCACCTGAACTTCTGCTCCACCTGTTTTTATGATCCACTGAATCACCTTGCTCCTCCAGCCCCTCTCGATGTTTATCATTCAACAATAAAAGCGGATCAAAATCAATCGAAGTCGAGGCTCAGGAGGAAGAGGATGAGGAAGAGGATGAGAATGTCCTCTTTCATAGGTAAGAAAGCCCCATTTTTATGACCCCGCAAGGGTCACATTAAAACGCATGTTAAGCAACACGCAAAACAACAGGATAAAAAAGAGGGGAATGGTAAAGGGATTTGGGTTTGGGTTAGGGATAAGGGTTGGGAGGTGGACAGTCATGGCTGTCATGGGGTTGCAACATCCTTTTTTTCGCACGGCTTGACTTTGGTTGGCAATGCGGCTCGACTGGCATTTTAATAGACTGTTGACTGTTGACTGTTGCCACTGTTTACCGAGTGTCTGGCTTGGGTTAAGGCAAAGGAAAAGGAAAAATAGTCAAGGGAAATCGCTAAGAAAAGAAAGAGTTCATCACTCAAATTGACATTAAAACTCTTTACATTTTACGTACTTAAAGATTTAAAAATTAAATTTTAAAATTTACATTTTGCCACTCTTCGATGTTGGCTGGAATAGGCTCGGGGTCCAGCCAGCCATGAGGGCCTGCTTGAGAGCCAAATCAGTGGAGCCAGTGGATGCAGTGGCTCCAGTGCTGATGTTACTGCCATTCCCAAGAGCCTTCAAGGGCACTCCCGGACTGACAATAACAACGGTGGAGCGAGATTTCTCCACAGAAGTAGCCACCTTCTTGCTGGGCATTCCCACATCCATGCTACTACTCAACTCCTTGGCCATTTTGGCCAAGTCCAGGCAAGCCATCTTGGCGGCGGAGGCCAGCTGTTCGGAGTAGTCTGGAAGATTTTGCAATATGTTGAAGCCATCCTTGATGCCCTGATTGTAGACCTCTCGGGCCAGCTGGCCCATGCTCAACTCGTTTTCCGGCTCCGGCAGAGGCAACAGGTCACGCAACAGACCGCCCAGAGGTTTCAGGCCAAGCCTCACCTGGCGAAACAGTCGCTCAGATTCCTCCGCCTGATCCCAGACACCGGCCCTCTTGGTCATGTAGACGGTCATGCTGACCGCTGCCGTTCGAGCCACGAATGAGGCAATCATTGTTAAGGGATCTCTTTTTTTTTTGGAATTATTAAATCTATTTTCTATATATAAAATTGGAAAATATCCAGAAACACAAACGAAATGGAATATTATTGGAGGCCAAAGCAGGAATGCCAAACTGTACTCACTACCAAAACACGTTCTGATTGTTATATATATATTTTTTATAGGTTTCCTTTTTAGCTTTTAGAGTTTATCAGAAATGCTGGAAAGTTCAAGACTTACTGGTTTAATTTGTAAAATTAACTGCAGGTTTTAAGGGATTTATAACAGTATAACAGTCTAAGAAAAAGCAGGCACTTATGGGTCAAGCATACTCTGGAAAGTTAACAAAATATATCTTGTATTTGTTAGATAAAAATATGTCCATAATTGTGTTAGGATTGAAGGGATTTATAAAAGTATAACAGAGTTATAAGAAAAATCATAGCCTACTTATGGGTACAGCATACAGGAAGCACTCTGGAGAGATACTAAAATCTCACATGTACCCTTTGTATTTGTTAGATAAGAAAAAAATTACTATTATTATTATTAATTCAACAGTATAACAGAAACCCAACAAAAACCATTGCGGGGAAAGCATACAGGAAGCATTCTGGAAGCCATGGTAAACTATATTTACGAATCAATTCCCCTAACTTTAAGCTCCCCCCCCAAACCCATCCTAAAATCTAGAAACTTCTTTAAAGTTTCCCCTTGAACATCCCCCTTTTTTTTGGGGGGCCATAAAAAACGAACACACTATCCTCCTATGGCGATGTTTCGGAAGCAAAACCCCGAAACAAGTGAGTAAAAATCTAATCCATTACTCAAACCAGCAAACTGAAAAAATAATGGTATTGCCCAACAAGAGAAGAACGGATGCGGATGTGGAGATGGCGTTGAGGCTTGGCGTAAATCTTTTGTAACGTTTTTTGGTTTTCCTTTCCCCCCTTATATTTTTTTTTAGAGTCCTGTGAGTCCTGTGGTGCTACGTGAATGGAAATAAAACTGCAATTGGGCCCAGCACTTGGACCAGTTGAATGTCAAAGGCGAGACGAATCTTTGAAGGAACTTTGACATCCGCTGGGTGGCTTCTAAGGCCAACGTCTTCGTGTTGTTTTTCTTCTTTTTTTTTTTAATTTGCACAACTTTTGACCCAAATTCATTTGTCACACACAATGGAGGCGGTCGAGCGGCAAAGGACCACACATTCTCCTTTTGCCAGTCTGCCAACTTTCGTGTGTAAATAAATAATAGAGGTAAAAGGGGTCGGTCCATCCTAGGGCCAAGGATGTGTCCATTCATTGGCAGAGTCATAAAGCCCCGGATAGATGGAGGTGCAAAAGCGTGCTTAAAGTGTTCAAGAACACGATTTTCTTGGATTCCCCAAAGAAGCGAACTGAATATTTGCTTGAGACATGTCAAGACTTGCTCTGGCTTGTAGGGAGAAGAGAGAGATAGAGAGAAAGAGAGAGTCCTAGGGGACAAGTACAAGTTAAGGTTTAATTATAATAATAAGTATTTAAGCTTAAAGTGTCCAAAAATATTTTTTAAAAAATATTTTCGAGTGCAGGATATTTCCTTGAGACATGTCAAGACTTGCTTGGACAAGACAGAGTCCTGAGGGATAAGTTAAGCTTTAATTTAAAATATAAACTTAATTTCTTACAATTATTTCCTTAAAAACTTAATAAATTTCATTTAAAAGATTGAACTTTTCTTAAAAACTTGAATTTAAACTCAAATTTTCAGTTACTAAAAAATGTTCTTTTGGGAAATTATTTGGAAAAAGGTCAACCTTCTTAGGAAAATGAAAATTTGAATACGTGACCCTAATGAGCTACTCTCTTAACCCCTTCTTTTAAACCTTTTTCCTTACCGCAACTATTTGCAAACCCTGAATTTTTGGCCGGAAATTAAATCAAGATTTGCTGGCAAATATAAAATGGTGGCCGCTTTCATTTTGCATATTTTGTACTCTAGTTGGAAAACGGTCCTAACTCTCAGTTAACATTTTGGCCCACTCCCACAGCCTAGACTGACACTTTTTGGCCATGAAAATGAAAATATGTTGCGAGTTTTTTTTTTTTTGGTGGCCAGACTAAGAAAAATGCTGTGGTTATATATATGAGAGTGCTCTGTGTGTGTGTGTGTTTTTGTGGATTTGTAAAAAGCGCAAGTGTAATTAGTGTGAGGGTTAACGGGGCTAAGCCAACAGACAGCTCGTGGGCTGGGTTTTCGGACCAGACTCCAAGCTCCCAAACACCCAAACTCCAACTGCGCCACTAAAAAAGCCCAACTCCAACGGGGCCAGACCAGTTTGGATGTGGAATTTTCCCCGTTGCTCTTTGGAGGCTAGAAAATTTCCAGAAAAATTTTAATTTTCCCAAAAAATTATTTTAAAAAATTAAAAAAAATTTCTTTTAGCTTAAAATATTTAAAAAATTGCCAATAAAGGTTGATTCCTTAAAATTTAAACAAGGATTATTGAATTTAACTTTTAGTTATTTGTTAGGCTTTGTGGTAAGGCAACTGCAACTGTCTCTGGATGATTATTTATGGCGACTGCTTGGTCTTTCCTTGACGTGCTGCCATGCTTGGTTACTTTTTATGGCCGGCACCCATGACGTATGCGCAATATGCGCTTGCCGAGACACCAAAGAGACGTTTGTTTGCACTTGCATTTAGCGGGGGGAAAGACAGCCAGCAAATGAACAAACCAACAAGCAACAGAAACCGCAAACAATCAGAGGGAACCCAGCTGTAAACGGCCTTGGCAAGTGTCGGGAATTATGATCCGCATAAAAAGTCATGGTATACTGTATAGTATATAGTTTATGGTAGCCTCAAATCGATGGGCGGACTTTTGTGTTTTTTTCTTGACTTTTCAAGTTATTTACGGCGGCGTGAAAGTGCAGGTAAAATCATAAAGAAGCTGGGAAGCCGGGAAAATCTATAAACTTTATTGGTTTCACAATGGCAAATATTTCCTATTTGATAATAATTAATCAAATAAAGAATTGCTGTTAATTTAAGGTTCTCAATTGAGTGAATTATGAATGCCCAATATACATTAAATGGACTTTATCAATGAAAGTGCTGCTCAGTCGTAAAATCCATCCATCAGGAAAGTCTTTAAGCGATTGCCATTGATGATGTTGCGGGAAATTGAGGGGGTGGTTATACATATATACATTTTTATACATACACCTATATATATGTTGAACTATATCTTGTTTACGATTCTGTCACGGTCGCTGCCTTGCACAATTTTTATGGCTAAACTTCCGGTAATCAAGGCGACGCGAACAGCTGCTGCTGCTGCTGTTGTCTTTGGCATTTTTCGCTTCTTTTCTTTGCAATTTTCATTGCAATTTCTTGTTACCATTCCGGAGAAAACACCTAGCATTGGGATGGTGCATTGGACGCTGTCCCACAATGGCCTTGAATCCATAAATAATGAAGAATGAAGCTACCAAATGGATTTCTAGATCTATCTACATCTATATTTTGAAGCTGTTAAAGAAGATCGCGAGTAACTAGTGGCAAGTAAGTAAGGGGTTGAACTCCAGAGAGTGTGAGTGGTGAGTGGTGGCCAGTGGCGTCGGCGGCGACTTTGCACGGTAGCAAAGTCTTTTGATTTATGCGCAGCAATTAATTTTTTGCGCATTTTTGGTTGCTGCCATGAATGTTGCCATGGGGAAGTGCTGGTGCTCCACTGCTGCCACTGATGTTGCTGCTGCTGCTGCTGTTGACGACACCAGCCAGGGACACGGACACGGACACGGACATGGAACTATGTAAGAGGCGACAAAGCATCATGAGGGGCGGCACAGTGCTTTGAAAGGCTCAAGAAATGCAGGAAAAAATTGCTAAATATAAATTGTAGTTCAATGTCAAGGAAATATGGAATAAGAGCTAGTAAAAATGTCTTAATCCTTATGAAATAAAGGAGGAAACTTCATAAAACTTTTTCTCTCTCTCTCCCTATCAATTGTAGAACGAAGAGAACAAATGCTAAGCTCTCTCAGAAGTCACTCTCTCGTTCGCTACTAAATGAAAGACAGCGAAAGAGATAGAAAGCAATATAAAAAGAGAGAGAGAGATAAATATGAAAAGAGAAAAAGAGCTAGAGAAAGTTAAATATATAGAGAGAGAGAAAAATATCAACAGAGAAAGATAAATATAGAAAGAGAGAGAAAAATAACAACATTGAAAGATAAATATAGAGAAAGAAAAAGACCAAGATAGAGAGAGAGTGAGAGATAGAGATAGATAGATATAGAAAAGAAATAGAGATATATAGAAAGTAAGCGAGAGAGAAAAGAGAAAGAAGTGTCCATGATCTTGCCATAAACCTAGAAGAGAGCAAAAACTACTCTCATTCTTTAAAGACAGAAATTAAAGAAGAACGGCAAACTGAGACTTTCTTCCGATTTCATTTTTAAACGGTCTTTTAGGGACTTTTTAGCGAAACAAGACCTAAACCATATGAGTTCTGGCTTTTAATTTTAATTAGCTTTAACTTTTTTGTTTACCTTTAAGTAATAATAACTAAATATAAAATATTTTCTAAAATTAAAGCTTGAAGATACAAAAACTATAGACCACAGTGCGACTGAGCAGGCAGCATTCAAGCACACAAACACACACACACATGGCTGGCACTTGCACACACAGTTGCCGCAAAAGGTGCGTTCACGCGTAGCAATGCAGGGATTCCCCCCCCTCGAGTGTGCCCCGTTTGTCATTTCCCAGACAGAGACAGAGAGAGTCCTCCAGCTCCTCCATGCTCCAACTCCTCCTTCTCGCCTATCGTTCCATTACGTTTCTGTTCTGAAGTTTTTGCGGCCGAAAATGGGCAACGTTTTGGAATTTTAGTTCCGCTTTGTTGCCGCTGTTGCCTCCGTCCTGTCCTCCTTGCCTGTCGCCTGCCGCCCTGCCTCCTCCTTCTTCTCCTCCTCCTCCTCCTCCTCCTCTTTGTGGTTGTTGTCAGGGCTAAGTGTTTGTTATGATTTATATTGGTTTTATTAAATGTTTCAACAACCTTTTGGCCAAAAATTATTTACTGCAGGCGCTACCCCCCTCGCTAGAAGCACGCATGAACGCATACAGAACGATGGGGGCGTTTGTTGGATAATGGCCAGACACGGTATGTATAGAGAGTAGTATGTGTGCTCCAAGGGAGGTGACATTAAAGCCAGCATGTGACAGGTGTTGTGCAACAACGTGGCAAGTTTTGGTGCAGTTAATGAGCTTAAAGGCTGCAGCAAGGAGCAGCATCTGTTTCGTAAGAGAAACTAATGCTAAAAGCTACACTTAACCCAAGGCAATATCAAAGTTAGGAGGGTTTTGCAGGGTATTTTACAACAGAAAAAAGGGGTTTTTAGGGTCTACAGACTCTGGGGAATACAATTTGGTACTAGTATTCAAGGTAGAGCTGGTTATTAAAGCGATTTTATAATCGATAAAGCGATTTTATGCAATTCTGCTATAAATCGATAAAATCGATATACTTTTAAAGAATTAATTTAATCGAAAAAAGTTCTATAAATCGATATACATTTAAAGAATCGATTTATGTAATTCAAGCTTTATTAAGTTTTAATTTAATTATATTTTTTATTTAACAAATAAACTTAATTTTGTTGTAAAAGATCATGGTTTTGACTTCCAATTTTCATTAAAAAAATTGGTAAAAAATTAAAAAAAATTAAAACGCTCCAAGACTCTTTGCAATACCCTTAAACTACATCAAAGACCCACCCGAAAATGCCCTAAAATATTATAATTTAATTGAAAAAAAAGGAAAACATTGTTTCTTGCTTGTCAGAACAAAGCATCGCCTGGTCTTTGAGTACCAAAACTCCCGAACGTAGTCAAGCCACTTGTCATTGCAGCTTAGATGACAATGTTGACACAAACTACAGGAGCAGGTGAACCAAAAAACGAAGATCCAAGTACCCAGGACACCGAGCACCGACCAAGTGTCCTTGTAAGACGGTACACGTTTTTGACGGCTTTATTGTTTGGCCAGAGTTGGTCGCCTCCTCTTGGATTTTCGGTTAAAATGAGCACAAAGTGCTCGAAAGTCATCAAGTCGCTGGCTCGAACGATAGGGTAGGATGGGGTCCCTGCACTTGAATGACTTTTCATAACTTTATAAAACTTTCCACAACTGCAAGACGTGGCACTGGGCGACAATGGAGAAGACGATGCCAACGCCTTGGCCTGACAATGGCCAAATGAGTGGCTGATGCACAGAAAGAAATTAATAGTAAATGAAAATATATAGAAAATTAAATTATAGTTTAATTTTTATTATTTTTCCTAAAAAGGTGGAACATGTAGAATAATTAATATAAAAATCAAAGTTATTTTTGCTAATATTTAATCGAAAAAAAATTAAATAAAATATATAAATATATATATATAAAGAATTTAATTTAAAAAAATATTTGAATTTAAAAATTATTGAATTATAAAATTAATTAATTAGCTTAAACATTTTTTTTTAATGGCTTGGCTGTTTTCTTTAAACATCAAGGTAGGTAGATATATATAAATTTAAAAAAATTATATAAAGAAATTAATTTTAAAAACATTTTTAATTTAAAAAAAAACAATATTAATTCATTATTTTAAACATTTTTTTTAGGCTTTATATTCAGAACCCAATTTTTTTAAATATAAAAAAAAAATACAAAGAGAAGTATAAGAATTCAAATTTAAGGATTTTATATTAAGTATTAAATTTACAAATAATTTTCAATTAAAAATAAATATATTAATTAATTAGCCTAGATATTTTTTTATTGGTGTTTTTTAAATATTAAAAAAAAAACAGGTCCAAGAATTGAAATTAAAAAAAATAGATTAAAAATGTAATTTAAAAATAAATGAAAAAAAAATATATATATAATTTAATTAATTAATCTAAAATTATTTTATGTGCATCCAAGGGTAAGTTAAAGGGGGCTAAAAAGTGGGGCTTAGACTTAACAAAAGTGGGTGGCAAGTGGAAAGTGGATGATGTCCCTGTGCGCGGGGGTCACCTTTTTCCTGCCTTGGCACGTTTCCGCTTCCGTTTAGTCTCCGTCGCTTACACTTGAGCATAATGAATATTTTGCCAAATTGAAATGTTGCCTGTTGTTGTTGGAGTCCCCACTGTACTCAACCTACAACCCCCAACCCCCTACCCGCGGACAAGTCACTTTCACTTTACGACTGCCTTGGCGGCTGCATAAATATGAAAAATGTAAAATTTAATATGCAATTTACGTCACTGGAAAGTTGTTTTCCTCATGCTGCTTCTTTGGGTCCTTTCAATTTGCATATTTCCCTCCATGTTCTTCTTAATGTTTTACACTTTTGTTTAGAGAGTGGCCTTTCTTTACTTTCCTTAGGTTAGGGGGTGGTGAAGCGGGGGAGCGGCCATGTTTTTATGTCTCTGGTCATTTTGGGTATTGTCTGGGGAAATTTGGAGCGCGTCTGTGGCAAATGTGCGATGAATAAGTGAGAGCGGTGGTTCCCCTAAAGGGAGAGAACTTTGGACTGGACAGTTGCTTAATTGCCCGAGAGGAGATTTCTGGGAAAAAGTCAAGTCTAGGGAAGGTACTAGAAAGTAGCCAACTTAGGAAGATATTCTAAGCGAAATTCTAGTTGAAAAATCCGTTTTTTTTTGAGAATATATATTTTAAGGGAGGTTTATATAGGGAAAAATATATTTTATATATCGATGTTATCGAGGTTTCCTTTCTTTTTATATGAAATCAAATTTAAAATTACATTTCCTTACATCTCATTAAATATTAAATAAAACTACATTTTTTAACCCTTTGCTTATTATTTTATATATATTTTAATACCTTGAGTATTGATATTTATTTCTAAGACATCAACTCGATATATATTTGTGAATATATATCACATCCATGTGGTTATAACATCCCTAAAGCCCTAGGCCCTTGTCCAACTCGCTGGCATTGAAAGGCTACTTGTGAACCTCGAAATCACGGCTTCACGGCTTTTGGCCGTAGCACTCAACCCATTCGCAGTCACTCATTCATTCGCACGAGTATCTGTACATTCATTCAGGCCAAATGATAGACAGACAGGCAGACAGATAGACAGTTGTATGCTAAATATGATTGATATTCGCACAATAGAAATCGCTCGAAAGCGAATAAAAAAAAGTGATCAGTCATCCCACAATCTATCGATTCGCTGGGCCTGCTCTGAAGATGACAAAACAAACATTAATGAGGCCGCATTCATGATGATCCCCAATATTCATGAGATACGTTCTCCCTCTTAGGTTCGTCTAGAGACTTTTGAGGAATTTGAGAAGCTCTAATTAAGTTAATTGACTCTCTTTTTGACATAAACCTCAAATTAGTTTAGTAAACTGCGGGAGAAGTCTTTGGGGGAAATATGGAATACTCTTAGATAAGGTATTCAAGAAATCAAAATTATAAAAAATCTGAGAAAATAATTGTTCAAGGTTTTTAAAAGGTTTTTTAAAATGAAATTTGCTTAATTTTTCTTTCTAAGTTTGATTAATTTATGAAATAGTAAAAACTTGGTAACCTTAAAATGTATAATATAATAATAATAAATATTTATAATTTCCATTTTTTTATTTCAATATTTTTAGGAGTAAGAGTACAAGAAATATATTAAAAATATTAAAATATAATTATTTTAAATTATAAATAAAAATTTAAAATATATTTATACCATATTTTCTTTACTTTTACTACTAAAAATATTTAAATTATAAATATTTTAAATTAAAATATTTTAAATAGAAATTATAAATATATTCTCACTACTAAAAATATTGAAATATAAATATTTTAAATTATAAACATTAAAACCAACCTTTTCCCTTGTCAAAGTCTAAATAACCCCTCATACAGAATTTTCCGGGATTAGATGATGACAACCGAGAAGCAGGCAACAAATAAATTAATTATGTTAATCTGTTTACATGTCAGCCGCATTAGAAGGAGACTGTGTAGAGGGGATGTGTGGCTTAGTTAATAAAGCAAACACCTGTCGCACTTGAGACGACTCCTTCCATTAAGTATACGCAGCGTTGACAAACTTAAAACGCTCAAATTGCACAAAACTTTTGACAATCATTGAGCCCATCATCATGACGATGATGATGATGATGATGATGGTGGCGTATGGCCTCGGTCCTAGACATCATCAATTTTCAGTCACACAGAGAGTGCAGGAATGGGAGTTCCCCCAATCCCCAAAAAAGACCACAAAACACTTGGGGAACGCACAGGACAGAAAGTTTCTGCGGTTTTTTTGGCAACAAAACAGTGGTGCGAAATTTTTTAAGAATATTTATTTTATTCTTTTAAAGCAAGAAATAAAAAAAATTTTAAATGGGAAAGATTTTCATAAATTTTAGCTCTAACTGGGCTTAAAAAAAATTCTTTAAATATTAATAAGCTTCTAATTTGTCTAAAATTTAATTATGTATCTCTAAATTTCACCTCTAAGTAGGTTTAAAAAATATTTTTAACATTTTTAAAGGTTTTAATTAAACTTAAATTTTTAATTACGCCTCTTTTTTCTCTAAATTTCACCTCGAAGTAAATTTAAAAAAATCTCTAAATATTTATAAGGCTTTAATTATATTTAAATTCCAAAAGAATTATCTGTTTTCTCAAAATTTCTGATTTAACTAGTTTAAAAAAACCTTTCAAGACATAATTTCATCTTTAAATATTAAAAAAAAAATCTTTAAATATTTAATAACCTTTAACTAAGTTTAAAAAAATCTCTAAATATTTATAAACCTTAATTTAATTTAAATTCTAAATTATTTATCAAGTAACACTGCTTTTTCTCTCTAAATTTTACCTCTAAATATTTTAAAAAAATCTTTAAATATTTAATAACCTTTAACTAAGTTTAAAAAAATCTTTAAATATTTATAAATTATCAAGTAACACTGATTTTTATATATATAATATATGATATATTTATAAACCTTAATTTAATTTAAATTCCTAAATATATAACAAGTGACACTGTCTTTTTTGTCTTGGCTGGCCATTGTAACTGATGTTGATGAGGCATCGTGCACTTTAAGCAAATTAGTTACGCAGCTCATGTTCGTGTGGGTCCTTTTAAACCCCCCCTCCCAAAAAATAAACCAAGCCCAAAACCGAATCCTTACCCAACCCGGGAACCCCCCGTTCCCCCTAAGCTATGTGTGTTGGCAAACAAATTTAATAAATAGCTAAACACACACTCACACAAAAGTCACAACCCTTTGTACCAGCCGCAGGAGGGGATGAAAGGAAGCCACTGGTCCTCTCAACCCTCTCACGCATCACAACATCCCTTTCCCCCTGTCCCGGACATATTCATATTTACCCAAGTTTATGGAGCCTGGTATTTGTCTTTGGTTTTTGTCAACGCCGACATTGTGGATTGCCACATAAAATATAACACTTCATTTGCAGAAGCCCCAAAACATTTGTCTTGCCATCGTTTTTGGTGGGTCTAACTTCTTGTTTTCTTGTCCTCTTGTTTCTTATTCTGTTTCTTTTCCAGCTTTTCTTATAGTTTTTTTTTTATTATATTTTTTTGGTATTGTTGTGACGCCTAGTTAAATGGGTTTGAGAGTGGGTGCCACTCACTGTGTTAGTTTGCTTTTGGACCGGGGACTCATAATTTATATGCTAAACATATTGCGCTTACATGGATTATCACAATATCTATATAACATATACATATATATATATATTTATATATATATTTATATATATATTTAGTAGTAACATTTTCATGTAACGCATTTTGTTTGGCAGAAAGGAAGGCTGTCAGAGCTGGTAAGTTGGCTTTGTGCCCACAATCTGCTGTCAACAGCAGGACTTAGAGGCTTCTAATATAAAGGTTAAGGTTGAAATTTCACAGGGTTTATAAGACTATTAAATATGAAAATTAATTTGTTATCAGTAAATGAACTTAAGGGGGGGATATTACATGTAAACGGTCAAAATTGAGGTATTTTTCTTGATTTTATTTATTTTTTTTTTAAGAAATAGTAAATCAATTGTTGTGAAACTTTGAAGATAGTTAAAATAAGAATCGTAGATTATAATAAAAATATTTTATAAACAATATTTTACAAAATGGCGTACATATTAAAAATATGCCGTAGCTCCTTGAGCTGTGAGTTTCCCTACTATGGACAGGATATAGCTCGTAATTCCCATTGATAAAATGCAATTAAAAATTTGTTTGTACTTATTACAACTTTATCTTATATTTGAACTTAAAAAACCAAATGAAATTATAATAAAAAAAAATTAAAATCAGTTTAAAAGGAAAAAGTTCAATTTTGAGATAAACAGATTTCACTTTTAACCTTTTCACAGAGTTTAAAAATTAAATTACAAATTTCAAAAAAAAATTAAGAATTAGAAAATAATAATTTAAAACCTCTGCATTTGCATTATAATTTCTCAACATTTTTTTTTTTGCCAAAACTTATACTTTGACTTTGACCTCGTAAGTCTGCTGTGATCTCCCGCCCAGTTTAACCACTGGTTGGCCCTGACGCTGCTGCTGTTGCTGATGATTCATCATGTCGGTCAAAACTGACCTGGCTTAACCCATTATGGGGGCCCTCTTTTCTCTGGCAACGAAGCATGCCAAAGCATTCCCGCGAAGCGCTCAGCAGAGCATGAACCCTTCACAGCCCATTGCCAGTGGCAAGTAACCCCCCTTCTAGATTCAGCGTCTGCCGCCTTTGTTTTCACATCTTTTGGTCAGTTGGTGCTCCAGCTACACTTCCTTATGGCCAAGAATTGCACTCTTTAAAATAAAAAAAAAATAAGTAAAAGGAATATCTTGTATCTCTTTCCATGAAAACCAAAAACTCTGGCTTCTAATATATTCCCAAAAAATATTTTCCTTACAAGAGCTGCTCCTACTTCCCTAGAAAGTAGTATATTTATGACATTATCTTAATTTTTACAATTTTTGGGTAATAAAAAACCTTTAAATTATTTCGATTTATGAGAATTTATAATTTTAAATTGTAAAGAATTTTTGGGGACTAATAAACCTTTAAATTATTTATTATTTAGAGTAAAAAAAAACTTGAAAAATATTTGCTAAAATTTATAAAGAACAAAATCACATCAGACTTACCCCATTTGAAATCGCTGATGATGGAATCGTTGCTGCTCATGATGGCCTTGAGCTGGCAGGCGTCGCTGCAGGTGGGCGTTGCTGCTCCCACCACTACCATTTCCATTTCCGTTTCCGTTTCGAGCATTCCATAGCGGCAGCCTTTGCACTTTTTTCACTTCCGGTGAAAGCCCGGCAATCCTAGTGGCCGCTGCACTAGCACTTAGCGCCGATGTTCTATTGGCCAAATCGCTGGCATCCGTGTCACCATCCTCATCCTCCAGCTGCTGCTCCCTTTGCTTCTTCTCCAACGGACGACTGCGTCGGGGTGGACGTGGCAGAGGCTTTGGAGCAATGCGTCGACGCAGCTGCAGTTGATTCGTTGTGGAGGATATGGAGGTGGACATGGAAGATGCTGCCGTTGCAGTAACTGTTGTGGCCGCCGATCTTACGGACTTTAGTTTAATGTCCATCAACCCAAAGGGTTGAGGATTATGTTTGTTATTAGTGTTGTTTTTATTTATATTATTATTGTAATTGATACTCTTGTTGTTGTTATTGTTATGGTGGTGGTGGTGATGCCTCGCTGCCTGGAGTTGCTGTGGCTGCTGCATCTCAAGATGCTGATGATGATGCAGCATTGGCTGTGGATTTTCTGTCATTATCGCCCCCGCTGTTCCTGCTGTTGTTGTTGTGGCATTATGACTTGGCGCCGATCGTAGATCATTAAGCATTATGTCCAGATCACTGGCCAGCGAGCTGAGCAGCTGCAATTGAGCACAAAGATGGGAAAGAAAATTAGAAAATATGGCAAATTTTCAAAGAAATACCTTAAAGCTTGCACAAATACACTAATAGTCTATAATGTTAAGGGGTTTTTAAAGCATTTTATAGAAATTTTATAAAAAACATAACCCACGCTTGAAAGAGAAATCTTTATAGCCTGTTTTTGTGTACTGATTAGTAATTATCTTGGTGCATTTCGAGTCTGTTGTCATGATTCTGGGTTAATGAACGGATGTCTCAAGTGGCAGAGACACGTCATCGGTCCATGGGAATCAATTTTATAGCCCAAATTTTATGCCAAATCATGTTTTCAGGGTGGGGAAAACGAGAGGGGACTGGGAAGCTCGATTTAGAGTTGTAAGAAAATGCCAAGCCTATCTCTTTTTAAATATATATAATAATAAAATATATTCATAAATTATTAAATAATAATATATAATTTTCTGTAAATATTTATACTTGTTTTTTATATAATTTTCTAGCTATCTTTCGGTGGCTCTTGGACTTAGCCATGAGGAATGTCCGTCCCCGTTACACCAAACACTGAGGGTTGGGTTTGGGGGCCTGGGCTTTGGAGTAAGGAACCGGAGGCTGAATACCTGCCCAACTGGTAACCACTTCCGGCGGAGGCCTTGGCTCCGTCGATCTCCAATAATTATGCGCCACTGTCTCGGCTAAAATGCAATGGCAACGGGTTTTATGGGACGTTGGAGAGGTGGTCCATGTGCAACATGGTTAAGTTAACCATGTCCCAAGTGCCAAAAAAAAAAAAAAAAAAAGCCAGCAAGGCAGCAAACCGGCTCCCACGCTCTGTGCTAATTTGATCTCCACTTCTGTTTCTTGCTATCTTTTTTTTTAGAGTCTGTTTTGGTATTTATAAATATTTCTATGGTTTTTTTTTCGTTTTGTTATTTTTATTATATTTTTGCTTTATTTATTTTTGTTGTTGCTGTGGTGGTGGTGGTTTTGCCTTTTTGTTTATGGCCTGCAAGCCCCCAGAAATTGGCGAGTTGTATGCAAATGCTGGCCGAAAAAGTGAAGTGGAAAAAATCGGGGAATGAATTGCTTGATGTGAGCCAAGCGACGTCGACGACGACGATCGTGGCAGAGGAAATGCACAAAAATTGTCTGGGATAATGTGCAGCACAACAGAGATACAGTGAGTTTCATAATCATAAGACAGGCAGGGGAACATTGCGAAAATTAAGAGTTAAATTTAAAAAATAGAAGGAAGTTTTTAATGAATTTAGAAACTTAAATAAATAATTTAATTCATTTTAAGAATTATATTTTAAACATAATAATCATTCAAAAATTGGTAATTTTTTTAAGGAGAATATTCTTGGTAAATTGTATTTATTAAAAAAAATTTTAATAAATGTATTTCATTTAAAATCAAGCTTAATATATTAAGTTTTCCTTTTTCTGTAATATTTTATTATATTCTATAGGTAATAATAATTGAAAAAAATGTAATTTAAAAAAATGTAATATATTCTATAGGTTATAATCATTGGTAAAAGGTAAATATTAAAGCAGAATAATCTTTTAAAATTGTATTCATTTAATTTTATTTTTAATGAATTTCTTAAATTTTAATTTAAGGTCAAGCTTAATGAATTAAAGCTTTCTTTAAATTAAAATGTAATTTTTGTAATATTTGCTAAAGATCAGATTTATTTTATTTATTAATTTTTTATGTTGATTTCCCTAATAATTTTTTTTTTAATTTATTTGATTTTTTTTTACAAAATCCACAGTCTTTTAATTTTGCTTATACATTTTTATGCAAGTTTTACATTTTTCCTAATTTTTTTTCTTATTTCTACAAAGAAATATCCTTTTGCAATCCTTGAAATCTAAAAACATTGCGTATACGCCCCATTGAACCTCTCAATTGACTGAAAAACCGACCCCAGACAAGAAATCAACTTAAACACATGGATTAGCATGTAATATGCCACACTCCCAGGCAAATACAGGCGAGACAAAGACATAGACAAGCCAGCCAATTGAGCAATTGCCACGGCAAACAAATTCAAATTGAAAATGTGGGCAAAGCTACAAAAAAAAATACAGCAAATAAAACAACAAAAAATACAACAAAAAAACAAAACGAAACTCGCTTCGACTCAACCGCAAGAGTGTCTTGTTTGAAGTACAAACAAAAACTTCAATTGGCTGTAAACGAACTCGGGGGGTGAAGAGAGGAAGCCAGTCAGTCGGCAATTTCAATTTAAACATCATAAAGGAGAAACGCAACCGATTATTTTGTATAATATTGCAAATTAAATTAAGCAAGCTTCCCCCAGTAACCCCTTGACTTACCGCTATGGCATCCATCACTGCATTAACCATTTTTCCTGATACTTTATTTCAGCTCCTTATTGTTTTTGATGTCGTTGAGAGTTGAGTCTTGTGTTCTGTCTCCAAGTCTTTTTTTTATGATTTATTCGACTCCAATTCATTGGGATCTTCTTCCTCTTCTGGGCCCGCCTTTTGGCATCTGTTGACATTTAATTAACGTCCACCATTTGCGTTTTGGGCGACAGGTGCCGCCTGCCTGGACACTGAACCCGGTCTCGACGATCCGAGGGTCTAGCACGTTCGCTGTGGGCAGAGTGAAAGAAAGAGAGAAGAGTGGGTAAGAGTTATGGTTGTGGTATGGGTAGAAGGAGGCGTTCCATGGATTAGAGATTCAATAACGAGCCGGATAAATGAGTTTGAAATTGAGATCAGGGTTGCCAGTGCCCTGTGGGTGTGGTTATCCCAAGGAGGATCAGTTTGGCATGGCAATTGGTTTAAATATAAAAAAAATATATGCTAAAAAAAACAATATAAAAAATATATCTAAAAAAGAACTTAAGATACTAAAGAGTTTATTTTAAAAGAATATTTTAGGCAAAGGTTTTTTTTTAATTTTATTAAATACAAAGAAATGATTTTCTGAGAAAAACTGCGACTCAGTTAGCTGCCAGACTATCCCCATCTTCACTCAAAATGAGAAAAAAAAATAATATAATACAAAAAAAAAAAAAGACCACATTGCGCGACTGTCTAAAAGTGAATGTATCTGCAAGATACATTCATACGTTTTTAATTAAAAAACCCGTGCACTGCCCTGTCCAAACATTGGACCAAAGTTTATTTGACAATGTCCGTTCCGGGGGGATTCCCCCGGTCACCTATCTTGGTCATGGTGTTGATGATGGCGTTGAAGTAGAAGTAGATGTTGAGTGAAAACAAGAAATAAAAGCACAAATGAAATAAAATGGAAAACTCGTTTCACGTATTTTTCCACAATTTTCCGCATTTTATGCTCATTAATTACATTTTCATTTCAATTTCTGCATTTACATAACCATTTCATTTCAGTTTTCTGTGCGTTGGCACTTGAAAAAAAAATATTAGGGTAATATTTTATGAATTAATTACAACCAATTGAAGTTTATTTTAAAACAAGTTCAATAATTTAATAAAAGAAAATCCAACTAAAACCTTTTTAAGAATTCTATTAATATTAATATGTGAATTTTCATAAAAAGGTTTACCTGTGTTTTCTTGATTGAAGAGCAAAATTAGGTTACTTTTATAGAAAGTAACTATGTAATAGCAACTGTTTATAGCACATATTTTATAGCACAAACACATAAACACCACTGAATATACCGAAGGCCGCAGCCGTCACTTGATTGATTGATTAATAAAGAATACATTTATAATCTAATATTTCCTAGGAAAAACCCTCTATATTTTTCTCTCTGTGCACTTCATCTGTCCGCTCAGATACTTTTCGACGCGTTGGCCGCCGTTTTATGTGTATGCTGAACTGGCTCAAAGCCTCGAAATTCCTCGGCCAGTTGACGGAAGTTGAATTGCAAATGAAATTGTGCCCAGTTCAGATGCCAGATACAAGATACGCGCGCACACACACAACCTGAACCTGAAGTTTGACTCCGGCTTTAAGGTTGAAATGCATTCCCAAAATCGCTGGCAATCAAACGAGAAGCGTGAAAAAAATACCTCAACGATCCGACAGTTTGTGACAAAAAAAAAAGAAGATATATATATATATATACAAAATACGCTCATTACAAAAGCTTTAAATGCATACAAAATGAGCGTTTTGTCTCGAAGCTGTTATTTATTTAGCTCCTCGTTTCCCCTCCTTGGAAGGCATATAAATTGTTTACTGACTGAAAATGGAATTGTTCACAATTTAGCAGAATTATATGTATATGGCAGTGAAGGTTTAGGATGGCAAACTTCTCGGGAAAATATTGAATATAATTCTATAACATAGAGCCATGACACACTGTTTTCAGTGGATGTAAGTTGTAGATTTAATGAAAAATTTAATAGAGTATCTTTTGTGACGCTGCTTCCCTGCCTTTTGTTTTGATTTCAAATCGCTTTTGTTTACCATTTTCCCCAATGGAGACGAGACTCTCCTCTCTCATTAACAAAAATGTGATACAAGAGCCGGTCCAAACAACAAACATATTGGATTTTGGAGGAAATATTCGAGGCATGAAATATCAATATCAATAACACTAGCCGGTTAACGAGGCTGTCGATCGGGGCGATCTCATGGGTTTATCAATATATGGTATATATTTTTGTTTATGTATATTTTCTGCTGCTGCTGCTGCGGCTGCTTCTCCGATTCGGTAATTTTTTTTGAATTTGTGTTAAGGTTAAATAGCAGCGTGAAATTGAAATGAATTGTGTGATATTAAGTCAGATGATAGCCATTTCAGATGGTGAATCTCCGGGAACAGGGAGCTTTGTTCCATCTTTATCGCTCGGCCTCGTTCTGGCCTCTGGTGACTCGCTGCCGCAGCCGATAAACCCGAGCCGAGCCCGGCTCTAAATTGAATGATAAGCACGCCTCAGTTGGGATTGCCAGACCAAGACCCAGAATCCGAAACCGGAATCTCTGGCGATGATCGGTCTTAATGATGGGCAATGATAATGGGGGCTGCTCTCCAGGCTCAATTGGGGCCGAAGGTGATATTGTCGCCAAGGCGAATTCGATAGCATTCAGTGGCCACTCAATTGATTCAAACCGTAAATCAATTGATATGGGCAGCACAGGGAGAAAAATGGGTGTGTTTTATATGAAATATATAAAAATAATTATAAATTATATATTTTAAAAAAACCTTTTTCTAAACAAAAACTCTCATATCTTGGTGATTAAATTAGCAAATATTTCAAATAAAATTGACTTCAAGTATCTAAAAGCTTTACTTTATATAAAAATGAATATTTGTAGAACATTTTCTGTGTATTTTTACATAAAAATCTATAAATAAATCTATAAATTTATAAGTACTTTTTTGCTAATTATGAATGAATATTAACATAAACTGTTATATAAATTTATTTCAAGCATCTAAACCTTTACTTTATATAAAAATATTGTTTTTAGTGTATTTTTAAGAGTGTCACTTGTCAATTGAAATGCATGTGGGTCAACTGCAGCTGCCATGACGATGGCAATGGTTCCAATCAGCAAACAACAAGTGTCCCTTTAATCAATCTGCACAATTGCTTTGGCGTCAAACCAATCGAAATGCTATATGCAGTCCAGGGGCTATCTGGTAGATACTATATCTGTATCTGTATCTACATCTATCTGCCGACAAGGCACAACGCATTGACCAAGGTCAGTGTGCAGAGCGGTTAGACCAGATCCAGATACGCTTTTCAATATACATAGTATATGCACAGGTTAATATCCGTTCGGTAGCTCTCACTTTCCGCAGAACCCAAATGCCTAAGAAACTAGCTGGCTAACTGACAACTATCCAACTATCCAGCGAGCAAACAAAAGCAGCCCAACAAACAACAACAGGCAGCACAACTGGCAAACAAACATCCAACTGAAGGAGACACAATGCTATGACGACAGTCGTCGTCCAGGACAGCGACGCCGACGCAGACCGCCAACGATATCAGGCAGCCGTAGGCAAACATAACGCACCAACCCGAAAAAAAGAGAGAGAAATAATATTAAGAGACAAGAAATAGGGTTTAAGGAGGGGTGTTTCGACTTAAGGATACCCGGTAATCACTACAAAATATCGAAAACTAATGTTAATGTTATCGATAAATAAAAAATTGTTTAAAAATTGATTTTATAATTATTGTTTATCGATGTATACGATGTAGTATAAAGGAAAATAATTCTAAAAATGAAACCCTTTTAACAATCACTTTAAGCCCTTTTTGTAAACACATTTTCTCATATAATATACATATATAAATACCGATTTTATAATTATTTTTTAACGATATTTTCGATATATATAAAATAACCAATTAATCAACTAATAAAACTTATTAAACCAATTACTTTAAGCTCTTTTTATAGCCCTATTTTCTCTTTCCATAATGTTAATGATCAAAGAACGAATCACATTTGAGGATCACTGGGTATGGGAGTGGAGCCCATGGAGGCAACATTTGCGTGTGCAGCGCATGGCAACCAAGCAGCCGAGAAAGAAGTGGCACCAACTTGCTGAAATCTTGAGGCAGCCGCGGAAGGAGGCAAAAACTGGATGAGGGACAGCAAGGAGGATGGACGACGGATGGATGCCTTGTTTATGAATACGCGGGCATTGTCTGAATGCGATGCAGACATGCCACGACCAGGAAGAGGTAGGAGCAGAGGCGATGGAGAGTGGAATTGGCTGGCCAAAAAAAAAATAATAATAAAAAAAATACAGAACTCGAAACAGCAAATATAGATACATGGCCGGGCACAGATACAGATACAGATACAGAGATACATCCACAGATACAAGCAGATACAGATACAGATACGACATCCAGAGGCCGAGTGTTTGGAAACTAAACAAGAAAATATTGACAAATAGATTAAAACTTATTAAGGGAGCTACAGAGAGGCTGGGAATGCTGGCGCAAAAATGAGGGAAGAGCCTGAGCCAGCGATGGCGATGGAAAGATGAAAAAAATATATATAAATGTGGCATGTAGCAATGTAGTCATGTAGCATCCAGTATTCAGCATGCGGCATGTCGCGTGGGGTGACATGTTGCCCTGTTGGCCGATCTGCTGTCTGCCACAACACGTGCAGGCTGCAGGCAACAGATACTCGGCCAACATTATAGTTACACTGGGGGAAAAATTAGTAGATCTTGAGGGGTCATTTGATAATAAATTATTTATAATAATTATATATTATTAATTTATTTTACTCTGTGTTCTTAGTACGTTTTTATTATTCAGAAACCCAAGCATATTCATATTTCATTTTAGGTGTCTTATAGCCTTTATGGCCACTATAATTCCCAACTAGTTCTTGCTGTTTATGTATGTAAACGCAGATAAAAATCGTTTGGCAATGTCATCTAGCAGATTTCCTAAAAACCAACCTTTTCTAAAGTACTTAAAAATATTTTATTATTTTTTATATTATCCTTAAAAATATTTTATATAATTTATTATTTTATATATTATTCTTAAAAATATTTTATATATTTTATTTTTCATAAAAGATGATATTTAAAGCAGAACATTAACATTCTTTTTCTCTCTGTGTACTGACGTGGTGCCCTGCCACTTGGTATGGGATTGGGGCAGGTTCAGCTCCGCACACTCATTGCCAATATTTGCCATCAAATATGGTCGAAATCTATATTTAGCCGCTGACGATCCAGCGATCGATCGATCGATCCAACGCCAGAGATCGTCTTCCTTCAGGCTTGGCCTCGAACCCAAAACCGGAGCGGAGCGATCGCCGGTAACTGGCTTTCTATTGGAACAGTTGGCCACAGCGGTTAAGCGTAAACAGCCGAAAGCAAAACAAAGCCGAAACAAAAACAAGAGTGCGACTTGGGTAACTATTTTTTTTTTTTTTTGTTTTTTTGGCTGCTGCGCCCACATGGATTCGGTGCTAAAACTGATCGCCATCGATCGATGCAGCGCATTAGTCAAAGCTGACTTTATTTTGGCCTGCAAATAATTGTGATTCGGTTGTGTGGGAGGTGCCAAAGGCCGTTCAGGAATCCGGCTGAGATCATGCCAAAGGCTACCGTAAACGGCTAAAGATCACTCGGCCTAAGATGGTTTTGGATTGGAATGATCAATGATCATTAAACAGTCAATAAATGATGATCTGGAATCCATTGGGATCACTCGATCAGTGGACCCATGTCTTTTATTATTTAGTTGGGAATTATCTTTTGAGTTTTTCGATCGATACCGATCATCATTCCAATGATTTGTGGGAACATACTTGTATTTAAATGGCCACTGAGATAAAATATATGTATATATCGCTGGCTTAGCTAGTTCATAAGCATGGAGATCATTAGCGGAGTAAACAACCGGCGATCGCTATCGCAGCGGAGACAGCATAGTGACGGGGAACAGGCCGAGGCACACAGGTAACACTACCTGGGACTGACCAGGCGGAGCAACCCATTGATAAGGCTGGACGACTATCTAGAGCTAATAAATACGACAACCGCAAATTGCATGAGAAATTCCATATCGCCGAACTCAGAGCGTGGCGGTTCCACGGTTGGGGGGGAGGTGGTACAGGTAGGTAGTGAGACACAGGTAATGACGGTAAACATTCTCAGCTATCAGCAATCTGCTGCTGTTGTAGCTGCACGCACAGAGTGAAAAAAGGAAGTAACTTCACAAATTTGTCAAAGTCTTTATATTTTAATAATTTTAAATAACAATTCACTTGGAAATATCTTGATTATTTATTTAATTCTAAAAACCAAATACCCTTTAAAAAATATCTCTTGTTTTTTGCTCAAATTTGTTATCATAAATTTCTCTCTGTGTAACCATGCCAACCGCAGTGAGGTAATGGTCGCGATTCCCGAGGTGGCATCGCTTTTAGTTTCGCTTATGGTTTCATGTTTGGATTTGGGTTTTAGGTTCTTAGGTTTTGGCATGCGATAAGACCCCCCCGATAAAGAGAGACTCTAAGCCATCTTTTGTGGTCTAAAAAGAGAATGAGGGGGAAGGGGGGAACTGAGCAGGAACAGCCACTGATTAGGCACTTTGAGCAATTGGCGGCAATCCACACAAATTATCAAAATTTCAGCTGTTTATCATCTCTCAGGTGTGCGATAGCAGAGGAGAGTACGGGGGGGGGGTGCACAGCGAACGGGAGGAAATGACAACCGAGGTAAGAATGCGTACGAAGAGGTGGGTGGGTGGGCAGGAGGCGGAGGAGAAGAAGTAGCGGGGGAAGGCGAATGCGAATGCCTGGCCGATTAGCAATCCATTGAAAGCGAAAGACGACACAAAAGGGAATGCGGCCCAAAAGGTGCAATGTACTGAGCGAAGAGAGAGATGCACACTGAGAGAGAGAGAGAGAGAGTGAAGAACACGGCGAGGAGAGAGAGCCTAGCACTCGAAGAAAAACAAAGTCCTTTGCGTGGGTGGTGAATAAATACTATGGCATAAATATTTACTAACTTGAAAAATTCGAAAAATATATTACTTAATTATAAAAATTTTCCACGTATTTAAATCTTATAATCTTTCAATATTTTAAATTCCTATTTAAAGCAAACAAATTTAACAAAAACATAGTGGAAAAATACGTGTTAGACCTTATTGTTAATTTTTAAAATTTACTAGAGCTTTTTTTTTTAGTGCAGAGAGCAGAGGAGTCATGTAAACTTGTGGGCGCGACAACGTCCGCGTTGTCAATTTTCTCGATTTTGCCGGTAAAGCAAAGGGATGGCGCGCAAATATATAAGACAACAACAACAAGAAATAATAAAAATTAAATAAAAACAAAAAAAAAGAAGTTTGCGCTTGTTGAACTTGAACTTGCCACAGGGGTGGGGGGAGGGTGAGCTGCCTTAAGTGAAATTACCACTGTCCAATGTCCACTCCTGAGAACTGTAGAGATAGAGCTTCTCCCGTAGCTCCCAAGGAACGGCGCTTCTTTCGATGCTGCTGCTCCTCCAATCGAAATCGCGATCACGATCACTTCACTCGCACTTCACTTTTCGCACTTTACTTATTTTCTCGCTTCTCACCCAGGGCTTCTGCTGCCGCTGTTGTTGTTATTAAACAATTAAAAATAAATAATAATGGAGTGCAAAAAAAAATATATATGAAAAAAAAAAGAACAAGTAAAAACAGAAGTGTGTTTAATTGAGCGCGACACGCAGCGATCTTGTGCGACACATTTGCAACGGCGAGACTACGACTACGACTTCGTCTACGAAAAGCTAATGACGGCTTTTCGGATTTGGTTTCGGTTTCAGTTGCGTTACGTTATAGCTGTTTCCCCGACGATTCGTCCGATCCGTGCCGACTATGGCCGAGTGCGAACTCGAACTGAAGCCGCCGCTGCCGTCAAGCGACGAAGCCCCGATGCCCAAACGATCAAAGACGAAGAACTGCCGAGCAGCAGCAGCAACTACACTGTGCGATAATAGCAGTAACAAGAACAATAAATATTCGAAGAGCGAAAAGAACAATTAGGGGTTAAGGATGAGCCTATATTAATACAAGATCATATTTTTTCAGAGTGAAGGAATCATTTCCGACCCCATAAATCATATATATTCTTGATCAGCATCAACAGCCAACGCGATTTAGCCATTTTAAGAGAAAAAAAAATGTTAGAAATTTTTTCAAAATTTTATAAGGGGTTACATCATTAAAATTAGCAAAAATTAACAAAAAATTTGGTTTTGAATAATTTTAAATAAAGTTTGTAGATTTATAAACTTTAGAAAAACTAACACAGAACAGTTTTCAGATTTAAAATTAATGCTTTTTTGGCCGAGTTATGATAATTTTAAATAGGCTTTCCTCCAAAAAAAAAATGAAGCTAATTATTAGATGTTTTTTAATATAAAAAATCAGATTTTACAATAAAAAATAATATTTTTCTGGGCAAAGGAGTCATTTCCAACCCTATAAACCATATATATTCTTGATCAGCATCAACAGGAGAATCAATTTAGTCATGTTTAGAAGAAAAAAATTTTTTTTGGCATTTTGTAAAATTTTATAAGGGGTTACATCGTTAAAATTATCAAAAAATTAAAAAAAATTTTAAATTTAAAAAACCCTAAAATGTAGTGTGCAGATTTTTTAATCTTATAAAAACTAAGATAAATCCGTTTTCCGAATTGTTTTTAACCCATTTTCAGCTGAGTTGTAGAATTTTTAAATTTCGTAATTTTTCAAAAAATTAAAAAAAAAATATCACTTTTTTTTTTAAATTAAAATTGTCAAATATTTTCCTATTGTATTAATAAAAAATTAATTATAGTATGTAATTTTATTAACTTTATAAAAACATACACAAAAACGAGTTTCAAATAAGGTTTAACAATTTTGAATTGCTAAAAGAAAACATATAAAATATGGAACAATATTAATTTAAGAAATTTCAATAGGGGGAAATATAAATGCTTTGATGTATTTTTTAAAATTTTTTAAAAGCGAGTCTTTTAATACCTTTACAATCCAATAAAAAATTAATGTACCTTTGGAAAATACAAATATAAAAGTAAGAAAAACTCTGCTGATGATGGCTTACATATATTGATGGGTCTATGTAGGCATATAGCTTTTCTCTAAGAAGATCAAAACACATAATAACAAAACCATAAAAACAATAATTTCCAAAAGAAAGCAAAATCTTAACAAATCGCAAAGAAATTTAAAAGAAAGAAGAATTTAGAACTGAACTTCCCCATGCCCATTGCCATTGCCCTGGTCCTTGTCCTTGTCCCACTGATCCTGTCCACCCTCCATTCCATCTTTATTAACCACCTTCTCAGATCTTGCTGATGGTGATGACACTATCTTGGGCATCTGGCTGTTGTAACACTCCAAGGCCAAAGACTTGAAGATATTCTTCACATTAAGACCACTCCTGGCCGATGACTCGTAGAAGGAGAGGCCATAGAGCTCAGCATAGCGGGTTGCCTTTTCCTGGTTGACCTGGCGCTTATCCTGCCGATCGCACTTGCTGCCCACCAGCATAACGTTGACCCCCTTGGGGCAGAATTTTCCCACTTCCTTCAGCCAGTTGCTTACATTGCGGAAGCTACCAAGAGACGTGGTGTCGTACACGATGATTACACCATGCGAGTTGCGATAGTAAGGTGGGAGCATGTCCTGGAAACCCTCCCCGCCGGTGGCATCCGTAATTTGTAGGTGAAAAAACTGGCCAGACACCTCCAAGTGGGACACACTGAACTCAATGCCCAAGTCTGAGCTGTAAATGCGAGTGAAGCGATCCTCCAAGTAGCGTCCAAAGAGGGAGGTCTTGCCCACGCCCATGTCCCCAACGATTAGAATGTTGAACATGTAGTCGCCCATTTTTTGTGGTAATTTTAAGGGAAAGATTTCAAAGTTTAATGTTCCAGATGTGGCAAGGGAATGATTTCGATAGAGCAAAACTATATAAACTAGGGAATGGCGATTGACAGGTGTTCAAACTGACAGGCAAGGCCTGTTTTTTAAAATTTAAATTGAAGTAAAATCGTATTTTTCCTTGAATTCTTCGAGTTTAAATTTTTAAAAATTAAAATACGTTATAAATATTTTTTTAAGAAATTTAAGGCGTGTTTTTTCTTTTCAGGATTTGTATAAACAAATTTATAATATTTATTTTTTATTTTTTAGACTAATATAAAATTGAAAAAAGGCATATTTCTCATTAAATTCTTCGAGTTAAATTTTTTTCAAATTAAAATACATTTTAAATATAATTTTTAAGAAATTTAATGCGTGTTTTCCCTTTCACGATTTGCATAAACAAATTTATTATATTTATATCTTATTTTTTAAACTAATTTAAAATTGAAAAAATGCATATTTCTCATTCAATTTTTCGAGTTTATATTTTTAAAAATTAAAATACGTTATAAATATTTTTTTTACAGAAATTTAAGGCGTGTTTTCCTTTTCAGGATTTGTATACACAAATTAATAATATTTATATCTTATTTCTTACACTAATTTAAAATTGAAAAAATTCATATATCTCTTTAACTTTCTAGAGTTAATATTTTTTAAAATTTAAATACATTATAAATATATTTTTTAAAGAAATTTAAGACATATTTTCCCTTTCAACATTTTCATAAACAAATTCATTAAATTAAACTCTTATTTCTTATTGGCCTTCCAATATCAAGTTGCACCCAATCAGCAATCAATAAAGTACTTTTCCAGTTGATCGTGAGATCGACAGCTAAAATATTAAGAAATATTTTGCTTGGCAGAACAAAAAAAAGAAGCAAAAGTGCTAAGCAAAGCAAAAAGCTAAAGGGAAAAATTCAGCTTAAATTAATGCTGCAATATCGGTTTTGTATCTCTGACCTAATTTTGTAATTTTTAGTCAAGTTCGGGAAAATTCGGTTACCTGCAAGTAGAAAGTTCATTAGGCGTAATAAACAAGTCACGTCTTAAACCAGATTTGCTTTCATTAAGCTCTTTTCTGGAGTTAGGGGCTTTGTTTTTTTTGTATTTTTTTTAACGCACATTCGGGTCGGGTCACGCCCTCTTCTTCGCCCCCCGTTTTGGCTCCAATTCAGGGTTGAGTTTTAGGGGTCACCGCAGTTAGTTGACACTGATGAAACCGAAACTGAAACTTTGCCATTGACCTAAAATAATCAGTGTAATCATTTTGGAATTGTGTGCATTTTTTCTTAAATTTATAACGATTTTTTTTTAGTTTCAGGGAGATTTTAACGATTTTTAATATTAAGTTTTTAATTATTAAAAGAAAAATTTAGTTTTTAATAGCAAATATATAATATCATGTGCTCACCACCACTTTACTTTATTCCGAGTATGTTAGAACCAGTTGGGAATTATAAGTGCGTTGCAATTTTTTGCTGTGAAGCTTTTAGGGCAAAACAGATCACAAATTTACCAGAAAAACAAGTTAAATTTGCCTTAGAATTAAGAAAGAAAGTAAATTAATCGTAAGACGATTTTTCTTAAATATAGAATAATATTTAAATTTTATATATTAACTCTAGACATTTCTATTTTTATTTTCTGCAATATTTATAAAGTATTTTATTAAATTCTCAAATAAATTCTTTGGAATCCAACTCCCCTATTCTAAAAACCAAACAAGTCAAGTTAGATATACCTAGTATATCTACATATTCCATCAAAGACTTGTTACCTTGGTCTAAAAGAGTACTAAATACATTTTGTACTCGTATCTCATTCTACTTGTGCTTTGTTTGCTGCCTGAATATTGACCTCTTCCCGATGAAAATCGTGCTGTGGGTCGATTGCCCATCGACAATTGCCGATTAACGATTAGCGATCACATACACAAAGAGAGAATAGCGCCCGTTCAATTAAGTAGTAGCTTCTGTTTTTTTTCCCCCCCCCCAGTCTAAGCGTTCCACTTCGGCGTATTACAGGTTTTCTTGCCACCCTATCCCCTCTGTCGATAAAACATATATACTATATAGTATGTTGGTAGTGTGCCATTGTATCGTGTCGTCGATCTCATTCGCAAATTATCTTTGTTTGCGAAATCGTAATTGTTTTTGCCATCCACAATTCAGCAAGAAACCCAACAATAGTAACAAAGAAAGGTACACGTTAAAAGAAAATGTGGAAAAGAAAAACATAATTATATCGAAATTTAAAAGTTAGAATTCTCAACTGCGTATTTTGATAGGTGTTTTTTTAAAGCAATATTTAGTTTGAAGATTTTGGGATGGTATAGGGAATGTACATATGTTGTAGGTATTTTTAAACAGGAAAATAACAAGAATTTAAGGAATAAAAAATTTAAAAAGTTGTATAAAATTATAAAAACAAGTAAAAAAAATTTTTTTTTAATATTTGTTAAACAAATCGATAGGAAAAATTCTTCAGGTGAATTTAAGAATTTTTTTTTCAACTAATTTTAATTTCTATTTAGAGTTTTGGTTAATAATATATAAAAATTAGAAAAAAGACAATATATAAATAAAATAATATTTAATTTACAAAAATAAGTCTCTTTACAGTTTCTTTTCGGAATTCCCCAAAAATGTAAAAAAAGGAATTTTTTATAGGAAAAATCCTTTAGGGAAATTTAAGAATTTTTTTCTAGTAAAAACTAAAACAGAATCTCATATTTTTTTATTTCTGTGTAGCAGCTCCTTTTAGCTTCTTAACCAAAAATTATAATATCTAAAATTATCATATTTTTAGTATAAATTAAGTGTGTGTCTTGCTTTTTTTCTCTCTGCAACAAGAGCAAAGAACAACAACAACAACAACAACAAAAGCAGCAGCATGTTGCCAAGTGCTTGTTTCTCGCAATTGTTGCTATTTTATTGTTGTTGTTGTAAACGTTAATGGCTTTTCTGTTTACTTTTTGCTCGTCCCCAAATGCGGGGCGTGTTCTTTGTTTTGTTTATAGTTTTTTTTTTTATTATTATTATTTTGTAGAGCTGCTTAGCTAGATTTTTGCCATGTTATTTTTATTATAACACCCCAAAAATCCAAAAAAAATCATGGAAAATATAAATTACCATTTTTCATAATTTTAAATTTGTTTTGTACTTTATTTAAATATAAATTTCTTTTAAGAATAAAATACTTTAAAATAACTTTGCTCTAAAAATTAAAAATTATTTTATTTATTCTATTAAATCAATTAAGTTTAAGGGTTATTTGGAAAGGGTATTCGAGGTGTTTGTGTCCCATAACACTTGTTTTTTTTTTTATACACTTACGTTATGTACTTATTTCTGGCCAGTGAACTATGCTGAGTCTGAGTCTGAGAGATTCTGGGTTGCTGGGTTGCTGTGTGGGTTTGCCGTCACCACTGTCATTAAATAGTTTGCCTTATTTTTTGTTATTACTATTTTTCCGCTATTGTTTTTATGTGTGTTTCTCTTTCTCTCCTAGTTTTTTGTTGTTGTTGTTGTATTTATTTGTTTTCCTAACAATAAAAGATGGACAAATAACAAATGAAGCGAAAAAAACAACAAAAAGACCTAAAATTAGCGGGTTTTATGGTCGCTTGAACCATAAAGGCTATGAAAACTGAAGGGTAGCAGTTAGGAAAGGGTATCAACTAGTCGAATCTGTGCCTAATTCAAAGAAGTCACTTTAAGTTAGGTTAATTTCAAGCTTTTAATTATTACTAAATGTTCATTAAAGTCTTAAATTTGAACTCATATTTATTATTTAACAAGAAAGGAAGGTGACTTTGGGTAACCGAAGTTTTTATACTCTAGTAAATTACAATAATTAATAAAATAAAATAATATTAAGTATTAAAATTTTAAAATATTAAAATTTTTAACAATCTTAACGATGTATAAAATATTTTTTAAAAATTGCTAAACTAAAACTAAACTTAACTATGTATAAAATATTAAAAAAAAATTGCTAAACTATTTTTTTCTTAACAAAAAACCATAACCAGCCTTCTCGTCCCCTTTAAAGCCACCTCGCTTAGTAATGGCTTGGAAATTGTGAGTTTAATTTTTCCCATTCACTCTCAACGCAACGAATGAATAGCCGGACAATAGACCAAGTAAGTGGCTCATTAGGTGTGGAGGAGGCGGAGGAGGAGGAGGAGGAGGAGTAGGAGGTCATGTGAACCATTTGGTGCGGCGATTGCATAAGCATAAAACGAGCCCAGCTAGACTGAAGCCCCTCCAGTGGTGTCTCCCTGGGTGACGGACAAAAAAAGAAGTTGGAAAGAACACACCTGAGCGCGAGCCGTGGAATCCACCGGGTCAGAGACTCCTCCTGCCTTCGGGCTAATGGAATTTTAACGTTACAACCCAGGGAAGCCCCCACCTCACCCAACGACCGAGAATTAATGCAAACGTGGTGGCGCGTGCTGCTAATGTGTCCCTTATTAGCGGATGTACGCACTGCCATACCTCATCCTCATCTTGGTCCTCCTACCCCAGCATCATCCTGCATCCTGTCCTCGCCTAATCCACTGGAAACATCATTTTGAGCACCTGTTTAATTGCGTTAATCACCAGGAGCAAACATTATTGCCATCGCCATCAGAGATGCCCTAACGATTATGAGGGGTATGGAGGGGGTGGAGGAGGTGGAGAAGGTGGGCTTCCCCTTGGCTTTCCGCTCTCTTTTCCGCTTCTTGCTGGCACTTTGAACTTTCGACCTCAACGCTAGCCGGGGAGTAATGCTAATTTTTATGGACTTTCCCTTGGCCACAGCTGGGATAATAAGTGTCCTGGACATGGACTATGGTATATAGTTCAGTAAACTCCCCCAAAATCGAGGGAGAAGCCTTTTAAATAGGCTTTCGGAGGTTTAAAGACAGCATTTGTTAAGTATTTATCTCTCTTTCAAAAAAGGACCTTACCTAGGGAAAATCATTTCAGGAAATCCTAAAAATCTTTAACAACAATCGGAAATTTTTTTAGAAAAAATTGAGAACTTTGCCGGATTTTAAAATATTTTTAAAACAATTTTGAGACTTTGAAATATAAGAAAAATAATTTTAGAAATCCCTAAAGTCATTAACAATAAATGGGAAATTTTTAAGAAAGGAAATTCAACTTTGCCGAATTTCAGAATATTTAATCATACATTTTGAGACATTGAAAGTTTGTTTAAAAAATTCGGTTTTAATTTTATGAAATAAACTAAAAACAATAAAAAAAAAATATATAGGTTTACAGTTTTCTAAGATATTTTCAACAACACTTAAGATATTTTATTTAAGAGGCAATTTATTATTTATTTTTTATATTTTTATTTTTTAACGGGTATTTAAGAAGAGAGCTTTCTCTATTTTCTCGATGATTTTGATATTCCTATTTTCTAAATTTACCATTTAAAATCTTGTTAATTTAAGGAAAAACTTCTCACCATTCCTTGACCAAAACAAGCATCCCCCTCAGCCGGCTTATTATCTTCCTGCTCCTGCTTCCTCCTCCAATAAACACTGCAATCAAATTGTTTCGCAATTGTCCGGCCACAATTTCTAAGGGGGCTTACTTTTGATGTCCTTCGTTGAGGCCATAAAAGTGGGCGTGACCCGCACAAAAGTCGCCGCCTAATCATAGCGACCAGAAGCAGAATAAATATAAGAAAAAATAAAAATTATTAAGCTAAAAAATTATATTAAAAAATAAGCAGAAAAGAATAATAAGAAATATCTTGCTGTTAATAAATTAAATACATTTTTAAAGCTAAAAAATATATTAGAAAAAAATATGTTAAATTTTTTTTAAACTGAAAAATAAAATTTTAAAGCTAAAAAATATATTTAAAAAAATTTGTTTAATTTTTTTTAACTGAAAAATAAAATTTTAAAGCTAAAAAATATATTTAAAAAATATGTTTACAATTTTATTAACTGAAAAAAGTTATAACTAAAAGAAAAAAAATCTTGAATTTATTTCACAAAAAAAATGTTTTTATTTTATTTCTGTTTTTTAGTAAATTAAATTTTTTCACTGAAAAACAATCATAATTAAAAAAAAAATCTTGAAAATATTTTACAAAAAAATTAGTTTATATTTAATTTCTGCTTTTTTTAACTGCAAAGTAACAGTCATTAATTTGTAATTCATTTCATAATTTGTATATTAATAGTGGGGACATTTGCTTGTGATTTTTGTATAATAATAATATTTAAATATTATAATAATAATAATATTCCCAAATTCAATAAATGGGTTTTTTTTTATGGGGAAAATATTTGATTTTGGTTTTACAAAAAAATTATATATATATATTAATTATAATAATATTAATAATAATAATAACCTCGTAATAAATCATGTGTATTACTTATGTCAAGAATTGTTATGAGAGCCCATCTTGGCGTATTTGGCAAACAGGTACTTCAGCTTGATGGCCAAAACATCCTGGCTTTCGCTGGGCAAATTGCCAACAGCCGAGGCCCAGTTCTTAACCACCAGACTTGGCTTGCTGGTGGACATGTTGATTTCCGGCACAAAATGATGCGGCATCACCTCCTCGGGCAGCTCAACAGCTGCCTCGCCAATCGATTCATTCATTTGCTCCGGTGTGCGCACTGTTAGCTGCCGTTTACTGGTCACCTGCTTGTAGATTTCATCCATATTCCTAAAGTATTTATGGTTCATTGTACAGAGATTCTTGGGATCCAAAGCCTTGAGGAGACGCATCTCACGGAGGGCATACTGCAGACCCAAACGGCATTCGGTGACTGGCAAAAATAGAGTTTGTTTTCGATTTATTTCGTATTTTTTGTTGTAATATTTACTAACCTGTAATATTTAACTCTTTGGATACCCTCACCCAGGCCGTGCGCTTGTTGATGGTGTGCACACGCTGAAAGGTGTGTGGATACCGACGCAGCATCCGTGTGAGCTCAAAGGCCTCGATGGTGGGCACAGTGAAAGAGGGACGTGAACCACTTGGTTTTTGTGTACGCTTTAAAGGGCTACGCGAGGGAGAGGGCTGTGGCTGTACTTCCTCCACTGGAGGAGAAACCTCATCCACTGCCTCATTTGCCACTGCAACAGGTACAGGAAACTGTAATTCCTTCGGTTTTTTCACCTTTTCAAACGCACTAAGCTTGCCCGTTAGCAAACGCTTGGCCTCCTCCGAACACCAGGGCATGGGCTCTTTGCAAACGCGAGCCAATAAAGCTGAAGTCTTGCTTTTATCATTACAATCACTGCTTGTCAAGGCCTCAAACATGCTGCAACGCTTGATCTCGTCAAGGATTTTGTTGTGTACAATATAGTAATATGGTTCCAAAGGATGATATCTCACATCGGCCAGAAATTTGAGTTGCTCGAGAACCTGCCACCAGATTTGGGGCCAGGCATTATCAATGCCGCGCTCAAGATCCTCCATATAAGTGCGAAAGGCAAATTTGAACATGGACCAAATGTCATGATGATTGACTGTGAAAATTTAAGGAATTTATGGATTTAAGGGAAACCCTTAAGGAAATCAGCAAATAACTGTCGACCGAAAAAGTTCATACTCTCTCGCTCTTGCTCTGAGCCAGAGAGTTTTGCTGTCTTCATTTCGGTTTTCTGTTGAGCGCTTTGCGTTGAGCTCTTTTTATTTCGGTCCTTCAATGAGCGGAATGAGAAACGCTCGCCCAAAGAGTCAGCAAAAGACCGATTGACCGCAAAAACTCAGCGTAAACGGTCTTTACATTTACTTTCGTTGTTGTCTGCAAAACGAACACTTGTGAATGTATACCAATACATATGCAAAAGACTTTTTTCTTTACTGAACACCACAAAACGGTCTTGGAACAACCGAAACAAAACAGAACAGAAAAAAACGGGCTCATTCAAGAACCCATGAAACGGTTGCTCTCTGAGTCTTTTCGTAAAGAGTCAGAGTGCAACCGTTTCAAGGATTCATGGGTTCTTAATATATCACTGAACATAACAAAACGGTCTTGGAACAACCGAAACAAAACAGAAAAGAAAAAAACGATCTAAGCGCGAGCGAGCTCATTCAAGAAAACCCATGAAACGGTTGCTCTCCGAGTCTTTTAGTTTGCAGACAACGAGACAACGGTCGACAGTTATTTTTAAGCTCTTTGCGTAATACTTACGATCGGGAAACTTAATCTTGGCCTCACGCCACACCTCCTGTCGCTCTTTTTCCGTAAACAAAGGCGGCGATTGTACCGGCTCTCCCGGGCGCGGTTTACGCATCTCCCAGTAGAAATGCTCATGCTGACGGAAATAGCGTATAAGTTGCGGTATCACCTCCCTGTGCTTTATCCAATCGTTTTTGCGAGCAATCTCATCAAATTTGTCAAACAAACGTGTGGATTTCTCCCAAACCTTGAGGTTACCCTTAAAGGGACGCATTAGCTCCGACATTGGGGCAATGCTCGGGAAAATGCTCATGTTGTTGGCCAGAAAATTCCAGCAGGCGCGCAAAGCCAACTCTGTAAAAGGGTTTTGGATTTGGGTTTGGTTTTGGGTTTGGAATTCATTAAGTTAATTAAAAAGTAGAAAAAGCTTACCTGGCAAATGAAATTTCTGGGAGATTATCTGCCAGAAGCCATCGGCCTGGGCCTTCAGTCGTGGATCCTTGTTATGCAGTTGCGGCACCGCCATTACCTCTCGTATCAATGTGGCTGCCCTTACCATATTCAGGTGATAATTACAGGTGAGGCCACCACCCCAAATGCGCAAAGAGTTTCCGGCACTGGAACTATGCACCAGATTCACATTGATGGCATTCATGAATATGCCAGGCGGACTTTGTCCAAAATCTGTGGGTATGGAGCGGGAGGTGGATGGTAACTCCTCCTCCTCCGCCTCCTCCTCCTCTGGGTTTATGGGGGGAGATGAAGTAGCTGTTGTGTCCGCAGAAGCTTCCATGGTCACTGGAGGAGCTGCAAGAGCTGCTATGGTCACTGGAGGAGCAGCAAGAGCTGCCATGGTCACTGGAGAAGCGGCAGGAGCTAATGTAATCACTGGAAGAGTTGCTGTGGTCACTGGAGGAGCTGGTGAGGCCACCGAAAGAGCTGTTTTGGCCACCGAAGGAGCTGCTCTGGTGACTGGCGGAACTGCTGGTGGAGCCATTGAGGTAGCTTCAGGTGGCTTACTTATCCCTATCCTGGTTGTTGTGCTGCCAGGTAACACCACCGTTGGCAAGGATGTTCCAGTTGCTCGAATTATAGTGGGTGCTAGCGTCTTAACTGATGCTCTTGCTCCAGAGGATGTCGAGGGAATTTCTGGATATATTACTGCTGCCGCAGCTGCTGTAGTACCTACTCCTCCATTTGCTCCTCTACTAGTTACTGATCCTGATCCTGCTCCGGTTCCCGCTCCGGTTCTTGGCCCTGCTCCGGTTCCCGCTCCTGTTCCGGGTTCCACTCCTGCTCCTGCTCCTGCTCCCGCTCCTCCTACCTTTCCCGCTCCTGCCCCCATTCCTCCTCCTGCTTCAGCTGCTCTTCCACCTCCTATTCCTCTGCCTGCTCCTGCCTCCATTGTGCCAACAGCTGCTCCTGTTCTTCCTGCTAATCCTGGCAGTGTTATTCCCACATCCTCAGCCGCCTGCTGATGGATTCTAACCATAGGGGGTGCCACCTTAGACGGTTTTCTTGTGGGTATTGTGGGTATTCTGGCTATGATCTTCATATGCTTTGGTTTGGCTCCTGGTGTAGCTGGTCGTACAAATGTTGGAGGAGCAGGAGGAGCAGGTGCTATGGCTCGGATAATGGCTGTGGATAGGCTTATGGGGGGGACATTGGCCATAGAGGGCATTGCATTTTTGGGACGCACCGATATCTGAATGCCAGGACGTTGCACCAAAGGACGCACGGCATTTGGGGGCTGCTGATTCACTGGCTTGGCTGTTATGGAGCTGGGCAGTTTCACCGGCAAACGGGGGGTCACTGGGGGCACCGGTGGCAATGTGGACACTCTCACGTTGCCATGAATGGTGGGTATCACAAAGGAGGTGTGTGGTATGTCAGAAGGAGAAGGAGGAGGAGGAGGAGCAGCACTGCTGTTCTTCATCGCCGGCGGATAGACAATGGCTATAGGCAAACGTGGCGGCGGCGGCGGCGCTGGTGGTTCTGGTGCTGCAATCTTGGCCGGCGGCTGAGACATTTCCTCCTCCGTAACATCACCATTATGTGAACGTTTTTTGTTAACACGTTTGGCCACCAAACGCACAATACCATTGAGCATATTCTCGAAATACCATTTATCTTGGAGCTGATAACCCTCCTGACGCATCGCCGTCAGTTCCGTGTGAAAGGAACGCAACACCAGCCAGGTGACCTCACAACGCTCATGACCCAAGGTCACCGCTTTGCCCACCTTCAACCACAAATCATCATAAATTGCAGGCTTGGTTTTTAGCTTTGAGGAATCATCCATCATTTGAACCAACTCGGGCATCGAGCGCATGGCATTGATCAAGGCCAAAACACTACGAAAATTCTCAATTGGCTCATGCCAACCAGTTTGCAGGTACTTGGAACTCTGGCATACAGTGCCATCATGCATTCGCAGCACCGATGTTCTCATGAAATTCATCAATTGACAGATTTCGGACTCCTTTTTCCCAGCATTTACTGTGATCTCCCATTCATAGCGGGTGATTAGTTTCAACCAAATTTTGATTAGCTTGGTGGCCTTGTCATGCAGCTCATTGGATATGGAACTCCAAATCAGGCCACGATGACGAAAGTTGTTATAATGCATGTGCAAAGGGTCATAGAGCTGGCTATAGGCACTTACCGCCTCGATCAAGCGTCGCTCGCCACTGGAACAGCGAAAACTGGAGGCATCCTCCACCAGATCCACATCTATGATATCCACTGGTGGTGGCTCTACAATCTCAACTTCGGGTGCATCATTATCATCACCATCATTGTCACTATCTTCGATGGTCAGCAAAGGAAAACGTGCCACATGGGGATAGAGAAAGTGTAGCTCCTCCTCGTATCTCAAGCAGGGACGCCGTCTGGTGGCACCTTTACGTTGCACTGAACTGCGATGAAAGGCATGCAGGCGACGCACATGTTGCTGATAGCGATAGCGCAACTCCGACCAGGTCACCAGGCATTGGGTTAACTCGATATTCAGCTTAGTGGTGATGCCTTTCCACAGCTGCTCCTTGTGGGTGTCATCATGGAAACGCTTGTGCCGGCGATCATACAAAGCGGGTTGCTGGCGCACCAAATTAATGAGATTCAGCTCTTGCTCGCAGGCCTCCAGGACAGTGGTGGGTCTGTCATCCAGCAAGGCCGGAGATTCCTCCACTGCAAATGGGAAGAATGAGAGCATTAGGAGTTGTGCAAGTGGAGTTTTTACTTGGCAGACTCACCATTTACCACGCCTCCTGGCACACACTTCTTGTCCATGACGTGCGCCTCCGCCGCCGCCGCCAATTGCTTGGGTCTCCTGTTCCCAGTTCCTCCTCCGGTGGCTGCCGCAGAAATTCAAATACAAATAAAGCGCCGGCTACCGGACGCACCCGGGTAGATATGGCCAGAATGGTTGGAAGGCCTTTTTGTTGGTTACAATTTAAGCAGTTGCGGGTTTTCGCGACGCCAGAAATTTTGTTTGGCAAATTTGTTTGACACTAGTGCCTGTCCACAGTGTTATCGATTAGTATCGATTGTTAAATACTATCGGCAGCCATGGCACAGTGTGACGGTGCGGTGCTGCCACTTGGCGGTCGATAGTCACATATGTGGCAACACTGGTAGAGCATTTGAACGTTATTTTTTGTTATTTTGATTATTTTTGTTGTTTTTCTGCTTTTGTAGCTATGTATATATATATTTAATAAGTATTTGTAGGGTATAATACGTCTGTGTGGGATATTTGAGCTATCCAGATATTAAGATGTCGCTACCACTGTCACAATAGATCTAATGTGGGCACTAGAGGTGGGCCTGTATTTATATTCTCTTTGGAGGGGAGAGTGGGAGGGAGTTAGAGAGAGATAGCAAAATAGACAAAGGGAGTGAGAGGGAGAGAGCGATATATGGATACGGAGAGAGCAAGGTAGATACGAAAATAGAGAGAGAGAGAGAGCTAGAGAGAGAGACAGAGAGAGATCTAGAGAGAGACAGAGAGAGAGAGAGCTAGAGAGAGAGTTAGAGAGATAGCTAAAAAGAGAGAGAGAGACAGAGAGAGATAGGTGAAATCAGAGACAGGGAGAGATAGATACGAAGAGAGTGAGAAAGATACAGAAAGAGAAAGATGGATATTGAGAAAGCGAAATATGTAGATGGGTATGGAGAGAGGGAGAGATAGAGATATATAGAGACAGCTGGAGAAAAAGAGAGAGAGATATATATAGATACAGAGGCAGAGTGAGATAACTACAGGAAAAGAGATATATTCAAAGAGAGACAGAAAGAGAGAGAGAGAGAGAGAGATAGGTGGCTTCAGAGACAGGGAGAGATAGATACAGAGAGAGCAAGAAATAT
The DNA here is from genome assembly GCA_008042715.1 of Drosophila bocki. Lineage (NCBI taxonomy): Eukaryota > Metazoa > Arthropoda > Insecta > Diptera > Drosophilidae > Drosophila > Drosophila bocki. The sequence goes on along the minus strand of VNJY01007974.1, from coordinate 9,580 downwards.
ATAGAAAGAGAAAGATGGATATTGAGAAAGCGAAATATGTAGATGGGTATGGAGAGAGGGAGAGATATAGATATATATAGAAACAGAGGGAGAGACAGAGAAAGAGATAGATATATAGATACAGAGACAGAGTGAGATAACCACAGGAAAAGAGATAGATTCAGAGGGAGAGAGAAAGAGAGTGCGATATATATCAAAATACAAAGCGGAATATTGGGAAAAATATTAAAGTTATTGATAGATCGAAAGATAATTTGATATATAGATAAATATATCTTTAGACAGATAACTTAGATCCTTAGATAGGTAGATTGAAATATAGATCGATAGATAGATAGTTATATAAATAGATGGATATACAGACAGATAGATCCTTAAATAAATAGATCATTAAATAGATGGATTGATGGGTCGATAGATAGATAGATGGATAGATTGATAGATGGATAAATGGATATATAAATATATGTATAAATATATAAATAAATAGATAAATCCTTAGATGGATAAGTAGGCATATGGATAATTATTAATAGATAGAATAGATAGATAGACAATTGGTTAGACAGATAGATAGATAAATAGAAAGTTAAATAGATAAAGTAGACAGACGAAAGCTGTATAGATACAAAATAGATCCTTAGATGGTTCCTAACAGAACCATTCCAACGACCCGATTATTACCAGCTTGCTATTGAAAATGGGTTCCAACAATCATGTCATTACTGTACTTTGATTAAAGAACGATCGTTTAAGAAGTCGCTTAGCCAATTTTTATTTGTGCATAAAACGAGTTTTTGGCAATGTTAACTGCAGTTCTCTCTTAAGCAAACCTGTTCTTAAATACATAATTGAATAGTTTTACTTTAAGCAATTTAAAATAAGATATATACATATATATATATTCAAAATATATCCAATTTTGTATCTTATTTTAAACTAAGCAAAATAAAGATCAGGCTAATAAAGGCAGTTAATTGAATGATTAGTACTAATCTGCGGGCGGGCAAAGGCAAGTAGAACGCATTGGAGTGACGTCGACATCATCAGGGGGCGCATTATTTTGCAGATATTATTTTTAGACGAGCGAATAGTTAAACCAGCTTAGAATTTATTAGATATTTGTGCAGCTTATTGCTATCGTCAGAGGGACTCCGTGGCGCAACGGTAGCGCGTCTGACTCCAGATCAGAAGGTTGCGTGTTCAAATCACGTCGGGGTCAAAAGGTTAATGGTTATTTTTTGTTTATTTTACTTTTTTTTTTTGTTTTTAAATGCAGAAATTTTAATTTATAAATTTTAATTCTTTATAAATGTAATGTTAAATTTTAAATTAAGAAAGGTAGGGAGAAAGAGAGAGATAGAGAACGGTTGAGAGAGATAGAGAAAGAGATAGATAGGATAGATAGAGAGAGAGAGAGAGGGATAGAGAGAAAGATGGAGAGAGAAAGATCGAAATAGAAAATGAGATATTAAGATATTACGAGACAAAGATTTATATTAAAAAATAGAGAGAGAAAGCACACAAAAATAGAAAATAAAATAAATTACATAAAATAAGAAAACGAATTTGAAAATTAAAAGAACTAAACATTCATAAACTGTTATACACAGGGTTTGTGGACAAAATAACCACTTTTATAACAGTGCCAGTGCTGCCAGATCGCCACGCCCAAGATCCGTTAGATTTCATTTTCACCCACAAACAGCTGTCGTCCGTAATTCCAGAATTTGCGTCGCAATAAACAATAATATTTATGTTTCGTCTGCATTGTAACAAGTGTTACCATCTTCGGTCCCAAGAGCCGACCTTGGCCCTCAACCTGACCCGATGCCATCACATAATTTGTGCCAACTGCCTGGAGCAGAGCTCCTTGGAGGATCCGCAGAAGTGTCCGCTTTGCAGCCAGCCGCTGCAGACAATACCCATCGATCGGAACATGCCCAGCGGCATGGCCCAGTACTTTGAGGATCCCACTAGATTCCTGAAGCTATACCAGAAGATCAGCAAGTTCCAGGGCGATCAACGGACATCGGACAATGTGGGATTTTGGCAGCAGAGGGAGCGGCAGCGCGACTTGGAGCTGCAGTTGCAGGGCTACAACAAGATCGAGATGCAGTTGAATCAGCAAATCGAGCAGGAGAAGAAGCGCATCGAGGAGATGCGCAAGTACACCAAGTACCATGAGAAGGCAGCGGCACCGAGTGGCAGCAGCAGCAGCAGCAGCCATAGAGGACGCCGGGGATCTAGGAGCAGCCAGGAACGTGGTTCAAGACCACACACTCCATTGGTCACCACAACGACAATGGACACCTCGATGGAGAAGGAGAACAACTTTTTCATGGACACCACGGCGGATGATTTTGGGCCAAAAAAACGCCACAATGGCAAGAATTTTCATATTTAATAAGTAAACCATTGATTAATTTATTAGATTTAAGCCTAAAAATAAGAACAATTGTTCTAAATTTGTTAATAAATTAAGGAAAAACTTGATTAAAATTAAGAAAATGTAACGTTTAGCAGCCCGATCTGGCAACGCCATAAAACCCCGATCCGGCAACGCCACTCGCGAACAGCTGTTCCACGTTTTTTTTTTCACTTTCATAACTTCAATTTTATTTGCAATTTACGCGGTTTAAACTGAATGAAAACTGACCACACTTGAAGCCCAGCCATGTGGACCAGGACGCAGTGCCTCTGGCGCAGGGTACCGCAACTTCTATGCCGCCAGTTGTGTACATCAAATGTTTTGCCTGCACGTATATTTGCCGATCGCGAGAATCAGTTTGCTCATGGCATACTAATGGAGTCCCTGAAGCCCTACCAGGTGCTCCGGCCTAAAGACAATGTAGCACCTAAAGAGCTGCTCTGTGGGGAGCGCTTCCTGCAACCCCAAAGCCAAGCCAAAGCCGAGGATTTATACACCGACTTCCTGGGTTTGGTGGAGCACTCCACCCGTCTGGGCCTTCAGGTAAGTGATGCCCGCTACGATGCCTTTGCCCGCTGCTACTGCGAGCAACTGCATCGCCTAAGCGATGAGCAACTGCTGGGATCTCTAAGTGCTCTTGGTGAGCTGCCCACTCCAGAATCCCCCAAAACCCGCAATTACATGGAACTGTGGAACACGCTGGACATCGAGTGTTGTCGCCGCATTGAAGGCTGGTCCAGTGCCCAACTGTTGCTAGTGAGCGATGCCTGGTACCGCCTGGGTCTGGCCCGGATCGGGGAATATGTGTGGCTGGCCTTGAAGAAACTGGGCCGAAAAGTACGCAAACTGCCGCCGGAGCAGCTCGTTCAGGCCATGTTCCTGTGCAATCTACTGCGGCGTCCCGTCTTCGAGATGTTTGACTTTGAGCTGAATCTGTCGCGGTGCGTGAATCAAATGTCACTGGGTGAATTGGGCGTAATGGCCATGGGTTTCTTCAAGACGCAAACACCGATTAGGAATCCCGAGCTGCTGGAGCAGATATATCAGCGACTGGGCAGTGAGCTGGATACGGTGGAGGATATACCTTTGGTGGCCCTGCTCAAAGTGCTGAGGTACAGCAGCAAGCTGCCACAGGTGGAGCCGCTCAAGAGGCTGCTCAGCTTGCTGGAGGATCAGGTGGAGCGAGTATCGCTGCTGGCCTGCCTGCATATGGCCTTGCTGGGCTGTGACCTGCAGACCTGCAACGATGCTTTGGTGGAGCGGATTCTCTTGCGTTTTGAGCGGGAATTGGACAAAGCTCGCCTGAAGGATGTGGAACGGATTTGCCTGGTGATGGCCTTGTTCAATATCAACAGTAACTCGGGTGTGGAGGCAAGGTTAGCCAAGCGTTTGCCGGATTTGTTACGCCAGCGGTTGGATGAGATCTTAAGGCATCCGCGTTGCTTTACCAATTGCCTGCAGTTTCTCACGATGCGCGGCATTCAGGATGTGGAGCTATTGGGTGTGGTTATGGCACCGCGCTTCCTGCAGCATGCCTATCGAACGGGCCTGCCAGGGCGGGAGTATTTCCATTTGGATGCATTTGCCCGTCTTTTGGGTAACGAGGAGTACCAGGGACCGCTGCTCAGCGAACGGCAGCTGCAGCAAATGGGTCGCCTTTACACACAGTACATCCCAGTGAGGGATGGACGCTTCCGGCTCAATAGCACCGATCGCATTCTGCTGGAGATTCGTGAAGCCGCCACGCTGCTTCATCGTCACCTCAACTTCAAGCACGTCCTGCCGCACTATGAGCGTTGCGATTTGGTTCTTTGCTATGACCATCGCCAGCGAAGGGCTCTTCCACTCTCAGCAGAGGTGGGTGAGGATTACAATGGCGTGATACTCACCCGGCGGCATTTGCTAGGGGAAACCAAAGCCGGGGATGATCAAGTGGCCACCATTGTGATTGTTATTGCAGGATGGAATAACATGATACGGGACAAGAATCGTTTTACGGGACAAATGGACATGAAGCTGAGACAGCTCCGGCAACTGGGACATCAGCCAGTGGTGGTAAGTAATGAAGGATTTCTTTAGATTTCTTTAGAATCATTCAAATCTCTTTTGGTCTTTCTGAAAGAGAACGAAGAGAAGAAGAGAGCGAGAGAGAGAGTTTCTGAAAGAGAACAAGAAGAGAGCGAGAGAGAGAGAGAGTTTCTGAAAGAGAACAAGCAGAAAGCGAGAGAGAGAGTTTCTGAAAGAGAACAAAAAGAGAGCGAGAGAGAGATCTTTTCCTTGGAATTGCTCTCATTTGTATTTAAAGAAACAAAGAGAGAAGAGAAGCTGAGAGAAGTTGAAAAGGAAGTCACTCTTTAAAGAAAGATAGGCTTTCTATACAGCACAATTTTGTTTATAAAACATCACTTTAACTTTTTGGCATTTTATTTATTAATTAACTCCTTTTCTAGACCTTTCTTTAGACAACTCTCTTGTTCTCTCTGAACAAGAACCTTAAAAAAGAGCGAGAGAGAGAGAGTTTACGTTGTATTTGCTCTCATTTGTGTTTGAAATGAGAGTATTTTGAGAGAGAAGTTGAACGAAATCTCACTCTTTGCTTTCTATAAACATAATTGTTATTTTTTTTTATAAAACATTATTTTAAATTTTTTTTAAATTATATAAATTAATTTTGGCATTTTATTAATTAATTAACTCCTCTAGACCTTTTATTAGACAGCTCTCTCGTTCTCTCTGAACAAGAACCTTAAAAGAGAGCGAGATAGAGAGTTTTGGTAACGTTATTTCCTTGTGATTGCTCTCATTTATATTTGAAGAGAGAAAACGGAAATCTTTTTGAGAGAGAAGCTGAAAGGAGAGAGAGAGAGAGCTCTCTTTTTTGTCTTTAAAAAACATCACTTTCACTTTTTAGGCATTTTATTAATTGTTTTTCTGCTTAACAAATAATTATTTTATTTACAAGTTCTTGACAACTTTTTTTATTAATTAATTTATTTATTAATATATTTATTTTTTAATATTTATTATAAGCTTTAGGTTTTTAATATCCTTAAAAATGTTGTGGAAAAATGGCAGACAAATAGGCAGTATTAATAACTAGCTGTGAATTAAGAAAACCCTTGAAAAAAAAAAATATAATTTTGAATTTAAACAGTTAATAAATAAAAAAAAACCTAAGCAAGACATAAGTATCTACATAATAATTGAATATTCTAGCCATCTCTCTTTCTATTACATGCATTTGGTCCCTGTTCTTAGACATTTTTTTTTTTTGAGTATTTTCGTACTTTTCCCATATCAAATTCCACACCTCTTTTAACCACCAGATATATTGGCATGAATGGCGGGAACTGGAAAACGCCACAGATCGCCAGGACTTTCTCCGACGTCGCCTCAGCCAAGTGGCCAAGATATAGCAGGAAAATGAGCAGCACCAAAGATACCACAAAAAGCAAATTAAATGAACCACAATAACTTGGATAATAGTCAGTCATTAGCATTATTAGCATTAATATCTGAACAATATACAGGCACAACACTACGGTCTAGGAATTATCTAGAAAAAAAAAGAGAAGAAGAAGAAGAAGGAAATATTTCATGATGACCGCCCGCGGCCACGCCCCAAACAACTGCTACTACTAGTCAAGGAGTAGCTTAGCTCTCTTGATCCCGATCAGAGCGTGGCGCTCATCGCTCGCTTGGTGTACTCGTAGGTGACGAACAGAGTGGCCGTTGCCGGAATGGTACGCAGGACGGATGGCAGCAGGCCGCGATACAAGGCCAAAACGCCCTCGCGCCGAACAATGTCAGCTCCCACGGTGAACATGCTGTCGTTGAGGTTCTTCACCTGAATCCGGCTCTTGATTACATCGGCTGGAAATGTTGAGGTCCAGAGGCAAACACCACCAATGGCGCCGGCGATCATCGTTCGAACTGGTCCTATTTCATCTTTGGTTTGATCCTCTCTGGGGGAAATAATGAGGAATAACGAGGAATAAAGGTATAAGAATAAGATTTAGAAAGTTTAATTAAATTTAATAATTTCAAATTAAATTTAATTAAATAAAATAATTTAATTATTCTTAATTAAATTTAATAAAATAAAATATTTTAATTATTTTAAAATAAAATTTAAATAAATTTAATTATTAATTAATTTAATTAAATATTGAATTTAATTTAAACTTAATTAAAGTAAATAATTAAATTAAATAATTTACTTATTTTAAATTTAATTTAAATAAATGGAATTATTAATTAATTAAATTAAATATTGAATTTAATTTAAATTTAATTAAAGTAAAAATTATTTAATTTAAATTTAATTAAAGTAATACTTATTTATTTTAATTAAATTTAAATTAATAATTACTTAAATTAATTAAAGTAAATAATTTTTATTTTAAATTTAATTTAAATCAATTAAATAATTTAATTATTTACTTTAATACAATTTAAATTAAATACAATATTTAATTTAATTAATTAATGATATGAATGATATAGTTTAATTATTTAATTTAAATTAAATTTAATATTTAATTTAATTAATTTATAATTTAAATAAATAATTTAAATAATTTAATTTAATTAAATTTAATTAAAAATTTGAATTGAAAAAAAATCGTATGGCGTTATGCTCTGTAAAATAAAGCTGGAAAAAATCAATCGAATTTTAATTCAACAAAATAACGAACTCGATTAAATCGAAGCAGAAAGAATCGATATTATCGATTTTAAGTCGATTTTTCCCAGCTCTACTGTACAAAACTCTGAAAAACTAAATGGGAAAACTATAGAAAGTAGCTTTAATAAGACTGTTTTTTGTAAGAACTTTAGAATATATATTTTTTATATTATGAAAAATGTAAAAACTAAATAAAGTTACTACTTAATTTTTGAAAGAATTCAATTGCAATTAATTTAGTAAGTAATTGTTTTTAAATTAAGGGTTTTTCCAACTCACCTTCGCAGCAGCTCACGTGTGCCCTCGTAGCTGCCGAAAAAGAAAAAGTAGCCCGGCATCTCGCGTATGAATGTAGAGCTCAGGCCCCGATAGAAGCCTCGGATGCCTGCAGAGAAAATGGAGATTGCAAGTCAGAGTCAAAGTCGGAGTCACTTAAAGATAACAAATAAATATAGGCGGAACCGGAATGCAAATGCAGATTGGCACGTGAGAGGACGAGAGGTCGTGACCGTTGGTAAGGCCCATGATAAGACCATAACGGAAACGTGCTCATCGCCTGCCTGGAGGAGATGCACCATTGATCTAACCGACTGGCCCCGGGGGCTGTCAATCGCGGATCAACGAGGCATTCTCTCTCTCCCTGTAACTTTCCACTTGGACTGATAGTGGATGCCTCTGCGCTGGCTCAGTTTCCGATTAACAATTCTCCCCTACTACGCCACGATCTGTGGCCACAGATCTCCCATTCCGGGCTACGTCACAGTGCGTGGCATGTTCCCAAATGGCGAGGCTAAGAATAACCTTATCAGCGGGCATAGAAATCCCTAATTCCTATGTTTGCAATCTGCGTAGTAAATACTTGTTATTATTTATGTTTTTTTTTTCTGAAAATATACCAAACCTTCTCGCGATTCGATTAGATTCGATTGGGGGTTGAGTTATTACAAAAAGAAAAACTCATCACTAGCTGGAGGGGCATACATATATTTTATGGCCTCGTGTCGTCTGATCTTTTATGGCTTATGCTTCCTGTGTGTGGCTTTAGACAACCATTAAAGTTTCAAGTTTAAAATATTTTTTAATATATATTTTATTAATTTGATTATTTATTCTATATATTTCAACTTTTAGAAGCCATTTTTTTTTTAATTTTAAATTACTAAACAAACCCTCTTATTTATTAAATTAAAATTGTGCTAAAAATGGCTATATATAATATATATTAATTTTTAAGACTTTGTTATTTAATTTATTATATTTCAACTTTTAAAAGAGCTATTTAAAACAATTTTAAAATTACTAAACAAAACCACTTCTTTATTAAATTAAAATATATTTTTAAAATAATATAACCATTAAATAATATTCTATTAAAAATACAAAAACAAAGGCTTATTTTAAACAATTTTAAATTAATAAACAAAACCCTCTTATTTATTTAATTAAAATTCTTTTAAAAATGGCTATATTTTTGTAACTTTAAAAGAAATATTGTAGAATGGTTATATTATTTAAAAATAAAAATAAAACAATCTGAAAATTGTTTATGTTGCCTTTGCGATAATTTTTACTTTTGTATACACCCACTTTGAAGCTCTGATAACATTATTATTACATTTTGGCCCAAAAAATCAGGAATTTGATGAATCATTTTATGTGTCATCCGATTTATGGATCGAAATTTAATATATGCAGCACCACTGCTATCATATCTCTGCTTTTTAAATTAAATAAGTATCACGAATTCATTGGAAAATTCGAAATTAGAGCTTTGTCTACATAGATTTCAAAGTTTCAGTTAGCAAAAAAATTTTAATTTTATATATATTTTATTTTTGGAGTCATAAATAATATAATTATTAAGTGGAAGTTGCAATTTTTTTAACCAAAAATTTCTTATAATTCTAATTATTAAAGTTAAATAAATATTAATTAATATTATATATTAACGGAATTTTTTATTTTATATTTTTTTCTGTTTCGAAAATATAAATTCTAAATATTAATAAATTAAAACCAACAATATTGAGTGGGAGTTAAGTAGAAATTATTTCATTTTTATCAGAAAAATAAATTTTATATATTTTTTTCTTTGGAAATCTAATTTCTATACATTTTTAAATATGCATTTTAATAAATATTTAATTTTTAAATAATAAATAAAAGTAATAAATAAATACACCAGCAATATAAAGTGGGTGTACAAATTATTATTATTATTATAACATAAATTCAGCTTCTGAAAAATAATTCTATATGTTTTTCTTCTTTGGAAATCGAAAATCGATATATTTTTTATTCTTACAATAAATTAAATTAAATTAAACTAAAATCAAAATTAAATTGAAAGTTGAGTAAAAATAAGTAGAATTTTTCTTTAGCCCAAAGCTACCCTATTTTCCCTATTTTAATATATATTTATAATTTATATATTAAATATATATATATATATTTTTTTTTTT
>VNJY01007972.1:0-18294 GCA_008042715.1 Drosophila bocki | reverse complement strand
ATACAGTATGTCAAGAAACAGTTTACACAACGAAAATAAACTTTATTTTTTGACTTTGCATACAAAAATGGGCATTTTCTGTTTAATTTTATGATTGTTTTTTAATGCCATACTATTAATTGGAGTCTGCCTAGTTATTAAGTGAAAAAACAAAATCAAAACATAAAAAGGAAAATTAAGAAGAAGACAAAAAGTTAGATTACACAATTTTAACACTGTCAAGAAACTCTTTACACAGATCGCTTTCGCATACTGTTTTAGTATTTTCCAAGAAGAAAATGGTACTTCCCCGCTATGTATGCCTAGTATGTAGCGTCATTTTGGCAGTCTCTTTCATTTGGTTGCGAAATAGGCCAACGTGAGCGTCAAAAAGGAGCTTATAAACATTTATAGAATGCCTGGCAAAAGATTAACGTTCGAGATCACCCAGCTGATTTTCTATAATCATCAATTGGGAAAATCTGCTGCGGAGCTTTCAGAAATGTTTTCCGTTTCCCGGAAAACCATCTACAATGTCATAAATCGAGCGGAAAACGAAGGAAGGCTAGAAACAACAAATGGAGGCGGCCGCAAAAAGAAGATTGGAGAACGAGCAGACCGGATAATGATGCGAAAGGTGTTTCAAAATCCTCAAATTTCGACGAGAACTCTTGCCCAGGAGCTTCTGGAAGAGTGTGACCTTGTTGTTTCGCACGAAACAGTCCGTCAAGCCATTCTGCGACACAAGTACTCCTCCAGGGTTGCTCGCAAGAAACCTTTGCTTTCAGCAATAAACGTTGAAAAACGTTTACAGTTCGCTGCAAACATGGTCAGCAAGCCGGCGGAATATTGGGATGACGTCATATTCTGCGACGAAACAAAGATAATGCTATACTACAACGATGGACCAACCAGAGTATGGCGCAAACCGTTAACAGCTCTTGATCAGCGCAACATAATTCCGACAGTAAAATTTGGCAAATTGTCGGTGATGGTTTGGGGATGCATAAGCAGCAAGGGAGTGGGAGAGCTTGCGTTTATTGAAAACACAATGAATGCTGAGCAATATCTCTCCATCCTCAAACAAAATTTGAGGCAAAGTGCGGAGAAATTGGGTTTGATTGTCAATAATAAGCCAGCATATAAGTTTTATCAAGATAATGACCCCAAGCATAAGGAGCTCACTGTGCGCACATGGCTCCTTTATAATTGCCAAAAGGTCATCGACACTCCTCCTCAGAGCCCCGACCTTAACCCCATCGAGAATTTGTGGGCGTATCTGAAGAAGAAAGTGGCAAAAAGGCAGCCCAAAAACCGCCAAGCGCTCAAAACGGCAGTAATTGAAGAGTGGCAAAAGCTTCCGTTGGAATATGACCTACCAAAACTAGTCAGTTCCATGAAAAAACGTCTCCAGCTGGTAGTAAATGCTAAGGGGGGTCATACTAAGTATTAATATTAGAAAAAAATAGTAAAGGTTTCTTAATATTTAGATTTAAACTAAGAAAATAGTTTTTGTGTAAAGAGTTTCTTGACAGAAGAAAAATGTGTAATCTCATATTTAAGTTTATTGTTATGTTTCTTTGAATGTTATGTTTTCGTTTTTTCCTTTAATTAATAAAGCAAACACATATGAATCGTTTTGCATTAAAAAATTGCTATAAAATTGAAAAGAAGGTGTTTAATTTTGCATGCAAAGTCAAAAAATAAAGTTTATTTTCGTTGTGTAAACTGTTTCTTGACATACTGTATATGGTATACGATTACGACGAGCTTTTATGTTACATTCTATTCTCTCCAAAATCGCTTTATCTATTCTATATAATAATATATATATATATATATATATATATTTGATAGACAAAAAAAAAAACACTCGGAAAAAAGTAAAGAAATGATAAGGAAGATGAATCCCAGCCGAGTTCCTGAACTTAAATGTGTGAATTACGTTAGCAATACTATAGTAGCCACTAAGAATTTGTTTTTTTTTCCTAAGAATTTACACAATACTGTAAAAATAGTTGGAAATAAATTTAATTTAGCTAGATGTACGCTTATAAAGGCAAAATCTGAGAAAATTTGTTACCGAGTTGTTTTGCGTCTTTGTAATACAAATTGTGCCAAAAAAAAAAAAAAAGAAAAAAAATGGCCTCCACGGGAAAACTAAAACTTTTTAGACAATCGTGTGATGTTGTTTGACACTCGACACAATTCAAGAAGACACTTGGCTAGATTTTCCGTCCGTGCAAATCCTGCACTGAAATGGTGCTTTTTCAAGTAGTTTCCTTTCCGTAGAAGTCTTCATTCATCATTAAATATTGCTAAAAGGTCAAATTAGGTGTAGGTTATCCGATAATAACTACTAGCACTTGGCCTATTTTATTTGTAGATGACACTTTCCAAATACAATACCTACGATTACCAGAAATTTGTTTGTTTCCGTTTCGTGATCGAGAGAGCGGTTGGACAACGAATGTTAAGGTCGAAGCCCAGGAATTAAAACTGCCAGCAAGAACCACAAGTTTTAGCAAAACGAATCCCGAAACTAGTTCGTTTTTCGCTCGAAAATATCTTAAAAACTTTGTTTTTCGTAAGCTCTTACGCACTACAAGGAACGAGATGTAATATGTTCAATAATAAAGACAAGGTAAGTGAATTAAAATTTATATTATTACTCTTGAAAAAAAAAGAAGGTTTGACCTGTGGATTCAATTTCAATACTCCTACTTGTGAACTTTGTGCCATACTTAAATAAATGCAATAAATGGACCGGCCTCGTTCCTATTACCAAATGGTTTTAGTGGTTTTGCAAATTGAACAGAGCTCGTCAGGCTCCATTGGGAAAAGGTTCCAGTGGAGACAAATGGTTTTAAAAAACGATTTCACTCGATTGTCTTCCATTCGATTGATTTTTGTATCCATCTGCCTATCGATGTCTTATCGTAATGAACTACCACCACTGCCACCCACCATGGACAGCTTGATTTAATGCAATTGCATTCAATTCCTTGCCAAAAATATTAAAAAATAAACAAATATTATAATTAAATTTTACAAAATTTAAAGTCTTGATTGGTTGATTTTTATAAAAGTTTATTTTTGTTGTGCTTTTATTATAAGTTGGGTTAATAGCAATATGACAACATGGCCTATCTCAACTTCAGATTTTTTGGCTGTTTTTTATACGTTTGCAGGTTATTATAATATGAAATATGTATATATATTTAACGTTCCTGATCAGCATAAAAAGCAGATACGATTTAGCCATGCCTAAAACTAGTTTCTTTTTTGTTTTGAGAAAGTCTTCATTTTATTGCTGGTAGTTTATAAGCCAAAACGGGCCAGATCGAACTACTATATCATATATGTAGTATGTACATAAACACATACATATGTAGCTAGAAGTGATCGTTCAATATTTATAATAATCTATAGATACTATCTCTGCAAATGTGATTATAAACGTTTTATACACCTCCTGCAAGGCTTCATTGGTATAACTATTTATTTGTATATTTTCTATATACATTTATTCTATTCATTTCTGATCAATATCGCACAAATACACACAAAACCAATTTTAAACTAGAATTTTACAAAAGCATCAACTCTGCTCCATCATACAGTAAAGCAGTTTCCTAGTACCGTTAGGTTCGCAGCAGTTGCAAGCAGTTCGGGCCGCTGCGGCAACAACCGTTACCACACACGGGCACAGGTCCTGAGCGTGTGGTGCGACGGCAGAGGAACGGGGGACCACGGTAGTCACGCTGGTAGCAGAGGCGTTCGCACACCGAACCGCCCACCGAAACGTGAATAAGGGTCATCCTGCAATGGCCGCCGCCCAGGATCTGTGCGTAGACCGGAAGCGACACCAGCAGGAGAACTGTAGCGAGGAGCCACGGGTAACGATAAATTACGGCCATCTTTCTGTCTGCTCTCTCGCGGTTCCTCTCTGACTTTGTTGCTGATGCTGCCGGGAATGCGTTTTATAGTTGTGTCTACTGGTCTCGTATAGTGGCAGCAGCAGCAGCAGCAAGAAAAACAAAAACGGCAACAGAAAGAAGCTTGATTCAATAAAGGTGGGCAACAACAGTTACCAAAAGGCGGTAGCAGTTGTTGCTGCGCATCTGTTCTGTTGTATTGTTGTAGTTGTTGCGTGATTTCAATTTGCAAATGCCAGCGAAACCAAAAGCGAAGAGAAAGGAAAAAAAAAAAACAATCAATTATAAGCGGGAGATAAAACAAAAAGCGCAAATTGAACTGGGCGCAAAATATAAAACAAAAGCGAAGCCAGGACAGATCAAGAGAGAAGACAAGGAGGAGAAAGAGAAGAATAATGGCCGCAAGACCGCGACCACCTGACGCAATTGTGCCTCGATGGCTTGCGGGTGTCTGTGTGTGTGCGCGCTTGTGGGTGTTGTTGTGAGAGGCGGGCGTTGTACTTGTATGAGATGCGCTGCGGCTTTGTAAACTTGTGTCCAGGACACAAAGCAGAACAAAAAAAGAAAAAAAGACGCGACGAGGAGCGCGAAAAAATGAGACGGAAATGGAGACCGAGCCTGCGTGTTGAAATCAAAGATAACGACTCATCAACGGCGTCATAAAAACGTGACATCAATTTTATTGCCGGTAGAAGCAGAAAGATGAGCCAGCGGCGACGTCATCGTTCACGCGTCGCGCCGCAAAAGGTCACGCAAAAGGCAAAACGGACATGGGATAAAGCTGTATGTGTAACTCGAATACCAGGTCTTGCATACTTTTTGGCGTCGTTTCAAAATAATCATAGAAAATATTAAATTGGTAATAAAATTAAACTTAAACTTAAATATTTATCAATTAATTTACATCTTTGATATCTCCAAATGTATACGAGGCTTGTAGCATTAGTAAAATGCAAGTGAGTAACGGGATTCATACCTTACATTTTGTATCCACTGCTGTTCATACATACATACATATGTGTACATATGTATATGTTTATATACATGTCCCTTTTTTGCACACAGCAATAACTTATCATGACTTTCGTTTACTTTCGCCAATTATCCCTCTCCGTCTCTATCTTCTTTTATTTGCGGTCATTGCGAACGGTTGCTGTATTTGTTGTTGTCAACCTACCGCACCGTTAGCGACAAATATTTTCACAATAAAATTCCTATTGATGTTTATTCATGCTGCCTCTGTTCCCTGTCCCCTCTGCTTTGCGTTTCCCGTCCCCATGCATTTGGCAACGATTTTCGAGCCAGTCAAAGAGGCGCCACCAACACACACACATACACAGAAAGCCATACGCACACTCACACAGATATAAACGAGTCACCGAGAACGATTACTCTCTCTCACCGGCGACAAAGTTGTCGGATTCGCATCCATTGGGCTGGAATTATTATTGAATGAACTTGTGCCATTTCCGCAGTCCATTTCGCAATAATCAATTATTGAAGCGCCGCCAATAAAAGAACAAGACAGCGCCCAAGCCCGAGCTGCCGACCCACTGCCCATTTGCCTGATTAATTATTGACAGCTCCCCTGGTGCGTATTAAAATTCATTTGATGTGTTTCTTGTCGCCTGGATGGGACGACGACGACAACGACTGTTGACATCGACTGTTGACATCGCATATTTCAGACATTCGGACAAGTTTTGGCTGCAGCATAAATAAATAAACGAATCGAATCGAATCGAAGCTGCCGCTCAGGGATCCGATCGCTTATCCGGCGCCATCGTCATCGGCATCGCAATCGGAATCGCCTTTGTTATCGCCCAGAGTGCCCGAGTTCATCTCGCCCCGCCTTTCTCCTCCTCGCCGCCTTTCATGGCGCCCACGCAGCACAGTTGATTAATCGTCGCTCGAATCACGTACAGCGACAAATGTCGCAGGTGAAAATACCAAAGTGCCCGCGGAGTGGGCGGGGGAGTGCGAGTGGGTGAGCTACAATAAGCCTCGCTTTGGTCCTGCCGCCTCATCGCAGTGCTGTCAACATAGCACTTTTTCGGCTACATTATTTTCTAGCATAAAATAATTTGTTTATTAATTTTGTTTTTATCTGTTTTCGGCCAGACTTAAACCCCCGGTTTAATCGTATTAGTTTAAGTTTGTTGACCTTTGTTAATCATAATAAACCAAGCGAATTACAATAGCAACCAATGAATTGTCTGAAATTTCAACTTTGGCTTTGTTTCTGACTTTCTTTTTTGTTGGAAATCCTGGGCAGCACTCATTTGTCTTGATGCCGAGTCGCTCCCTCCCTCCTGCTCCCTCCTTATCTTACTCACCCGCTCGCACGCTCGCTGGCTTCGCATTAACATAAATAAATCACTTGCCGCCATCAATCAGTCTGTTTGCATTTGCGCAGGCAGCCGCAACACTTCACCCCTTCTTCCACCCACCATTTCTCTTGCGCATTGCTTTGTTGTCGTCGCCGCTTTTTGCTTTATGCTTACGCGCATTTTTCTTTGATTTATTGATGTCTCGACTATTAAGCAATTAAGCAATCTCTTTCTTTTTTTCCCCAACTTCTAGCTGCTCCTGCTCCCGTGACCCTCTCGCTCGCACCGAAACTGTTGCCCTTCGCATCCTCTTCTATCGCACTATCTTTCTCTTTCTTTCTCGCTCGCTTAACGCTTATTCCTTCCCTATGTAAATAAGTAATTATGCAATACAAATGATGCCTGCGGGAAGGCCACGCCCCCAGCATCACCTCACTTCTCTGGCACGCCCACATGTGCTTATTTGGGCGGCAAATAAATTTGTTTGTCCACATGCGCAGGCAGATTTATGAGACAGCTGTCCCTCTCCCACACTCCTCCATTATCCCGCACTCCCAATGTTGCATACTTTCCGGAACACTCCAACACACACACACACATACAGCACTGCACGCACACGCGTGTGCATATAGAAAGCCTGCGAAATGAGCTTAATAATTAGCAAAGAGAGAGTGAAATAGTGTGAGAGAAAGAGCAACCAAATAGTAATCTCGCACACAAAATGAGCAAACATGAAATAATGAAATAAATAATAATAAAAGGAGCATCAGTCCCAGCCACCGAGGGTCCGGGGCAAAGAGAGGCCGACACACACGTGTGTGTCCTGCGAAACTTTTGCAAAACTTTTCGTTTCTAGTTTTTTTTTTTGCTAAATTTTTAATACAAAATGCGAAAGGGCAGTAGCATGCATAAATGCGGCTTAGTATGTAGGTATGTATATTCATAGGGTTACCACAGATACACACACGCACACACACAGTTATACCGTATTCCCGTAAGGGAAACGTTTTCTTTGAGCAGAATAAAAAAATAATATAAAAAATAGAAAGAGCGCCACCGAAAACCAATGAAAAAAAATTATCTGTGAATCCTGCAGCAGGGCATATGTCTTTGAGAATATAAAATAACAAAACAGTGGGAAAAAACTGAGTGGAGCGAAAAAAAAATGCACACAAAGTATAAGAGAACAGTTGTGGCTAAAAGTATGCACTTTGTTTCTGGTACAACTCTACAGAAAAGTAATTGTACGGTGAATAATAATAATAATAATAATTTTGTCTTTTAATTTTTTTTAACTGTATATATAAACAAAAAGAGGTATTCATACTTAACAAAAAAAAAAAAAAAACATTTTAAATGAAATTTCCCCTCTAATATAGTTAGTATCCTAGTTTGTTTACTTGATTTGATTAAATATTTACAGAAGCGGGCACCAAAACTATTTAAAAGCAACCAAAAGCCAAAATTATAGCTGTAAAGGCGCCATTCTCCCCTATTCCTCATTAAATAATAAATTAAACAAATTACAATAGCTTAAAAATGGCAAGCAGAAAAAAGGGTAATAAAGAGGTCTTTGCGCCAATAAAGAATATGATCAAAGTAATTTTTGGTAGCCATAAAAAAGGCAGGGCCAAGAATTAGAAATCAATGTTTATTGTATTGGCAATTATCGTAAGAAGATGTTCTTGTTTATTTCCCCGCCCAGTTTACCACCCAGAGAGCGCTGACTTTTGCCCAAGACTGTGGCTGGCATTTCACTTTGCCACTGAACTCGCCTGAAATTTTCCTTTACAGCTTACAGTTTACAGTTTCGGCGAATGTTTCCAAAATAGACAACGTCCGCCGTGCCCCTGCAGCCCCAACATTTAAAGGCCCTCAAACAATCAACAAAAAAGAAAGAGAAATGTTTACTGCTGGCGAAACAAAGCCAAAAAATTGCCTTAAAGCTGGAAATGCCCCGCCTTCCGTCGAAATACACAAAGAGAAGTCACTCGGCCAAAACGTGCTACCAAAAAAAAAAAAAAAAAAAAAAAATAAAGAGGGCAAAAGAAAGAAACTATTTTCAAACTCTCACACAACTTGGTCAGCCAACAATAACAGGGCAGCTGGGGGTCGATGGCAATGAGGCTGCCAAAAAGTGTTCGCAAAGTGCGAGCCAGGCAAAAGTCAAGGGCAGCCAAGGAAACCGAGTCGAAACCAAAGCGAACCCAGGCAGACCAGACCGACCCAAGACCAACCCAAAACCAAAACCAAACTAAACCAAACTGGACCCAAGAAAACCCCGAAAAAAACCAATCAATAATTGCTGGTGACTCGAAAAAAAAATAAATAGAAAACAACAACAAAAAACCCAAAAGGAAATGGAGCAGCAAAAGTGCAGGCCGCGCCACGGACAAGGACGCGAAAACCGAATACGGTTTGCAGACCTACGGACACCAAAAATATGGACACACGGATCCGGAGATGGGGGGCGCCAGAGGCCCAGAATGTGCGTACACACAGGACAGCTGAAAAAAATCCTTTAAGCAATCTCACTTAAAACCCCTAAAAGCTCTTTTAAGTGTATGGTCCAAATAATACACCAAGGAAAAGGTTACGATCATGCTAATATAAATATAATATCGTGTCTATAGGTAAAACTTGGCAAATCAATATAAAAATACTTAATATTCGGAGTTTTAACAAATATTACTGTAGATTTGAAAAATTTATTAAGGTGCCATCTTGTCTTAAAGTTCTACTATTCATCATTTGGTACCCAATAAAAGTTTATAATTTTAACATTGTCTAATGTCTAAATTAACAAAATCTTGAAGTAAAAAAAAAAAATAAATATTCTGTGTACTCACATTTGTATATGTCCTTCCTCTGATTGATCAATCTCAAACCCTCTTCTCTTCCCAGCTTTGCTACAGAAAGAAAGGTAAATCTTACACTCTTCCACGCACACAGAGCCACACACACTCTCTCCCTCTCTCTCGACTTGAAAAACAAATAGCAATAAAAGAGAGATAGGGTACACCGTAACACAACAACACAACAAGTAGCATCTCTTTTGGGAGAGAGTAACCACTGCCACACTACCACACAATCACGAAACCTACCGCTCGACTTCACCATTCAGCTGGGTTACCACTTGGAATATGGTAGAACTAGTTGGGAATTATAGTGTCAAGTGAGTGATTTTTTTAAAATTATTATTCTTTTTTTTAATTATCAATACTTTTTATTAAAATATAACTAATTATCTATTATTTTATTTATTTTTGATTTATTTATGTATTTATTTATTTGTGTATTTATTTATTCATTTAGTTATTTATTTTATTTTTTATTTAATAATTTGTCATTTTTATAAGTAATTTGAATGATTATCAAATGTCGATTTAGCCGCTGCAAATTTTGTAAACTAAACTCGAAACTTTAAATTAAACCCGTAATATTTTCAATTGATGTATCATTGTTAAGATAATATTCCACATTCCAAATTGGTTTAGTTTTCGGACAAGTTCATTAAAAGTTCTTGCTTTGCTGTCATTTAATTTGTAATATTTGCTTTAATCGCCCTTCCCTAAATTACCCATCTAACTTTGGATCCATGTGAGGTTTTGGTCATTGTTTCAATAGAACTTTGGTGCATGTTTGCAGGAGTAGAAGTAGAAACAGAAACAGAATCAGGAGCAGAAGCAGGTAATTGATATCCAGTGGCTGTGAAGAGGCAACACATCTCTCTCTCTCTCTTCCCCTTAGACATAATGTGCAACATTCGGTCGGGCGACAGTTTTTGGGGGGGGCATGCAACAGGACTCTACCATCGCTCTCGGCCTTATCTGCGCCGCCCAATCCTCCTTACAAATTGCGGCCATGATGGATGGTAGTCCCCGGTCTCAGTCTCAGTTCGCCCAACAATTGAGCCGAGAGAGCTGAGAAATGGGAAATGGGAAAACGCGACGGGGGAGTCACAAAACTTTCGGCACAGTCAATTGCGGCAAAATGTCACTCAATTTAAACTTGCCACTAACCGAGTCTGTCCGTTGTCCCCCCTCTGCGCCCTCGCTCCTGTCACACATTTAGATCCTGGCTACCTGGCTGCCTGACTTGCTTGACTTTGCCATCCAGCTTCCATGGAAACTGCCTTCCTGTTCCTGCTGGCAAACACTTGCAACTTTTATTTGCTGCAACTTTTCGTTGCTGCCCATTGAAATCACCACCTCCCACCGACCGCCGTGCCCCTCTTCAAAATGAAAATGAAAATGCACCTGAGTCGAGCGACGGCGACAGCTCACGGCATCGAAATTGAAACCAAAATCAAGCGTAAAATTCATTTAAAATGTTCACACCCACGCTGGCCGCCTCCCCAATGAGATTCCCTGCTACTCTCGGTGAGTGCTAAAACACACAAAAAGAAAATGCCAAAAATTTGACGAAAATTGTGGAATTTCTTACTGAATTTGTCGGCTGCGTTTTGGGATGGATGGTCATTATCAAGCCCAGGGAAGTCAATTAGAAAAAGAAGTGTTGTGGAAATTAAGTCATGGTTTTATAGGTTTAAATATATGTATATCTAAGGGTAACGTTAATTCGGTGCAAAACGGGCAACTTTTCAAACAAATTTTGTGGCGAAACGGTAAGTAACTTGATATTCAATAAAATCTACATATGAAAAACCGGTAGCTCGTTAAATACAAAAAGAAAATCCTATGCCGTTACGCATCTTATTTCTAATATAGTCTTGGGCAGAATAGTGTGAAAAATCAGTAGTAGTTTAGGTTCCTTTTTTCTAGAATATAAGGAATACAAAAAAAATATAAATACTTAGAGATTTGAAATCCTCTAAAACAGTGTCTATAAGTATGCTATACAAATTTTTAATGTCTTTTTTACAAGTTTTATTAGGGACTTTCAAAACCTTTAGTGATTACCTATGCTTTTCTTTAGCTTAACACCAATATTTTCAACAGATCCATCAGCCCTGGTCCTTTTCCGGTTTAACCTTCATTTGCTTTGGCTAAATGCGTTCATTGGGGCGGCAGGCGATAGAGATGGGCGTGGCTTGTGTGTGGGTAATTGTTGGCGCGGTTGATTTGATTGAAAGTCGTGTGGCAAGTGTCAAAATGGAATGGAAGCAAGAGTGCTGCTTTTGGTGGGGGAATGGGAATACCCGAATGCGATATGGAGTGCGGTTGGGATTGAGTTGGAGATGGGTTGCCTTGGGGTTGGAGTGACTAGAGGGAGCGATATCGTTGGCAAGGCGTGCCGCTGAGCCTGGCATATGATTGTGTAATTGATTTGATCAATAGAAAGCAAAGGAGGCGCGGAGAAGGGGCCAGAAAGTGGAAAATTTGCTGCCTTAGCTATTTGCTGGCCGAGGGAAAAGCAATTTGGTGGGCTTAAGGAAAGTAGAGGAAAAGCTCTTTGGGGGCGGAGGGAATCTACGCACGTACGCTCTGTAATTTGGTGTTTTCTTTTTATTTTTTGTTTATACCCTTGCAGAGGGTATTATTAATTTAGAAATATATTCCAGCTGTATTGGTGAGAAGTTAGTTATTTGTATTTAAATGTTATAGGAACGATGGAATTTATCCTACTTAAAACTTCAGCTTCTGTTAGCAAAAACTTGCTAACTTTTTAGTAGTTTTAAAATCCTTCCCTGAATTGCAACACTTTCACTCTCTGCGTAACCATCGGTATCATAAGTATTGTATTTTAGTCTACATTTTGTTGATTGTTCCATTTTGGGAGATCAGCTTACATCATTTTGAAACGATGGAATCAGAACTGAAATGGAAAATTTCATGAAATTTCTTCAAAGCTAAGTGTTAATTTTAATTTTAATAATTGTTTTGTGTGTTTATTTTGTTAGAGTGTTATCTTAATGTAGATTTTCTTGGGTGTTTTGAAAAGTTTATAGATGTTTAGCAGAACTTGGCCCACAAAACTTCGTGATCTTAACAAGTGATTAAGGAGATCTAAAAGCAAATAAAAAATAAATATTTTGTGTACTCACATTTTTCTAGGTAGATCTCTCTGTTTAATAAATCTCCTTGATTTCTTTCTGATCTCAAACCCTGTCCGGTGATATCTGCTCCATTTCTCTCTCGCTTTGCGACAAAAAAAAAAACAAGCTAAAACTTATACTCTCCCACGCAGATAGAGCCACACACATTCTCTCCCTCTCTGGGCAAAAACTCTGACCAAGTAAACCCGTAGCACTAAGCTACATATGAGAGAAAGGGTACACTGTAACACAACAACACAACAAGTAGCAGCTCTTTTGGGAGAGAGTAACCACTACCACACTATCACCCAATCAGCTGGGTTACCACTTGGAAGATGCTAGAACTAGTTGGGAATTATAGTGCCAAGTGAAGGAATTTTTTATATTAAATATTTATAGATATATAAATATTTTTAATATTTTTGAATTATTAATTTATTTTATTTTATTTTGTAAATTATTTATTTACTTAATTATTTCTTTATTTTTATAATTATCGTGATCTTGCGCCTTTTTCAGGGTATTCCTTTTTTCGATTTATAGGATTTCATCACCTTCCCGTAGTCTTCATTTGTTTTTTTTTGGGTCACTTTCTTGGTAGCATTTCCGACCCTGTTTCTATTTCTATTTTTAGAAGTTAGCGCCATTCAATAGGTTCGACCGTTACACCGCTTTAGTCGAAGAGCGTTTGACCCATGGCATTGCGACCTTTTGCCACGTAATTTGTTCGAATATGAGGCGGTGGCCACATACACACACACACACACAATGGAAGAACGGTGGGCGTGTTAGGGTCATAGGCGCGTTGCTATTCAAAAAATAAAGGAAACCCCGTAAAAATCGGTGGAATGGGGCAAAGTAATCTTCAGTTTCTGTCTCTCGGGCGCAGCGATTGAGGCACTCATTTTTATACTCATTCCCAGGGGCATCGATTTTTGTCTCCGCTCCCCTCGATTTGCCCCCTCTGGTACCGCAGGGAAGGTAAAGGCAGGGCAAGGAATAGGAAAATCCGCATTGAAAATGTGCCGCGCATCTATTTCCATATAAATTGGCTGCCGTTCAAGCAAAAGCATCCAATGCTTGCTCCTCCGATTCCTCGTCGTCTCCTTGCCGTGTATGCCTTCATCGGCATACCCTCTATCCCAGCCCATATATCCTCCTCCTAACATCCAGTTCATCCCCTCGAAGTCCGCTCTTTGTGAACCGGGGGCCAGGCAACTTTGCCAATAATAAAGCGCCATTAGTGCTGCTACATAAAGTGGAGAAGCGGGAGCTGGAAATGGAAAGCAGCAGCAGCAGGAAAACTCTAGAAGCTGGGATCTTCTTCTCATCCTCATCGTCATCGTCATAGTCATCCTGCTGGTGTTTTTCAAGGAGACAACTCCCTTGGAACCGGGACCGCATAGGTATCTCCCAGGAAGGTGCTCTCAAGCAGGTTGGCCTAAGCAGGGATTCCCCTAAAAATAAATCCAAAGTCGCCATGTTTAATGCCTTTTAAGTAGAGAAAACTAAATCATATTTTTGTATATTATTTATTTAATTTTATAAACAGAAAAAAGTTAGTAAAATGCATTTTCACTTATTAATCACAGCTCTTAAATCCTTAACAGTGAGACTACCTAATCGTAGAGCTTATAAAATCTGACGTTATTACAAAATAAATATATATGTTCAATGTTTACAAGATTTTTTTATATTATATTATGATTTCCTAACGTGCTCTAGTAAATTTAATATGCTTTTTTCGAATATTTATATGCCACATTAGGAACAATGAAAATGTAACAGAAATGCAATTCACATTCATAATTTAATAATGCTATTTTGTATATTTTTAATTTTTTTTAGGGACAATTAAAAAATGATTACAAACGGCATTTATATTACATAATTAAATAAATCTTATTTAAATGTTATATTAGCAACTATGAAAATGGAACACAAATGCAATTCAAATGGAATTATTAAATATTTCCTTTTTTATATTTTTATATCTTTTTAGGGACAATTAAAAAGGGATTACAATTGATATTCCCATTACATAATTAAATAAAAGCTTATTTAAATGATACATTAGCAACTATGAAAATGGAACACAAATGCAATTCAAATGGCATAAAAGGTCCCAGACTAGGTAAAAAAAAGAGGAATATCGGTTCCAATTTTAGTAACTTACCCGCGATGCGGCTTGCTATCAAGTTAATCATGTTATTGAAGCTACCCGCACTCGAGTTTTGGGGAATTCGGGGAAATCCATAACAAAAACAAAGGCCATTATTGAGGGCCAGATGCTGTAGGGAATGTGGGCTGAAGGGCGCAACAATTCATGTAAAATATTGTTTATGAATTCAGCTCGCTATCGCAAATCTCCAAAGCACACACGCACACACTGAAGCCGGAGCTGAATTCTCATAGCATACTTTCATGGGCAATTGATAAGCAGTCGTCGTCCTCGCCGGGGAGTTTGTTATGGTTAAAGTTTTCTGCGGTTGCAGCGGCTGTTCCTTGCCCCCTCACCCTCACACACACACACATATATTTTATGGCTGTCCACTTCCGGCGTAGCCGCCATGGTCCTCTTATATAACATGGTCTCATGCTCATGGTCCGGCATGGTGTTGCGCAAGGGCCAATCAAGGAAAGTGTTAAGGTTTTATGCTTTACCCACACGAAATCACTCACAGCCACACAGAATATATATAGTATATTCCAAATAAAGTAAGTATATATATGTTTGTATTCTCGCCCAATTGAAACTTCCCGATGATGTGGGGCTGCGGCCATTTATGGCTAATGATTTAGTGGCTTCGATTGATTTACGGCCACACCGCAGCCCACTCAACTCAATCAGCCCCGAATGACTTGGTTTCTTCCTGGAAGCGCCCTTGGCTGCGCCACTTTGAGCTACAGTCAATTGTGGGGATGTTGAGCGTTTTGGGCATGGATATTATTAACACGTTTTTGTACTCTAATTGTATAAATAAGTCATTATTTTATGTAAAGAGCATTTCTTGTAAATATTAAATATAAGTTTTATGTTAATTTGTTTCCCTTTTTATTTTTTTTTTTTCATTTTAGAGCATTCTTTTGGGTGGCATTTAAAATGATTTCTAATGCGTATGCCATTTCTTTACTAATTCAAGTTAACAGACTGCTTTTAAGACATTTTACTGAAGGTTTGATTAAAAAATATTTATTATAAAGATATGTAAAACACGACAAATAAAACAAATATATTGTACAAGTAAAACATATATGTTACGCTTAGATTAAATATTTTAAATAAAGTAAGAAATGTTTATAAGATAAATTATTATTAAAATACTCTTTTATTTATTAGATTTCTTTTCACTATATTAAGTTTTATTTCATTTATTAATTATTTCTTTTATTATCGCAGTGACAAAAATTTATGTATGATTTTAAAACAATGAAATAGAATAAAAATGTGAAATATGTGTGTGATACTAATTCAAAATGCTACTTCTCCACTAAATAGTAATACAAATGTAAGTTATATTATTAAAAAATACCGTTAATAACACATTAAAATGCTTAAAATAAATTCCTAAGCAGCATTAAGTTGAATTAAAATTGTTAGATCTGATTTTTCATAACACTGAAGCTCGCCTGTACCACAATGACTTTCCGCACTGGCCTTAATTCTGTTTTATCATTTTACGGAGGAGCACATTTTGATGTGTCTCCCTTTGTCTCGGGCCAACAATGAACCCACCTACACCCCGTGGGTTTTTCTTTTGCTTTTCCCTTCCGCCTATTTTGCTCCCTACCCTCTTTTTCCACTTGTCACTTCATACAAAACTCAATTAATAAAAGTTGACGGCGCTCAGTGAGCGTAAAAGTGCGTTGATGAGGCATGAAAGTGTTTTTAACCCTTCTCACACACACAGACCTTTGGCCTTTCACCCAGTAGGGGTCAGAAAAAAAAAATATATATATATATATGTGATAACATTTTCCACCGCCATCGATATAAACCGCGTCGAGTGGGGACAGAAAACGCCACTCGGCATCAAAAATTATGCAAATGAGTGCTAACGATGCTTACCTCGGGCATTGGGGGGGAACTCCCGAAAAAAAAAACAGAAAAGGAAGCACAATGGAAGTCCCCCAAAACAATAACAACAGTCCAACGCTGATGATAATCTGCAGGCAGGTAACGAGCCAGCCCTGGTTTCCGCTTTTCGTCACGCATTCCCCCCTAAAACATCTCGCTCTCTTCGTGTTTTATGTTAATGAATTTATTTATTATTATTTCATGTTTTTTTCTTGTGTGTGTTCGTTTTTTTTTTCTTGCCTTGTTCCGTAACGCTCCACCGTAAATTAATTTGGCCGCCGCAGGATGTCGGTATAACGGTCATGTCTACTGTCGTAAAGGGGCAACATTGCGCATACGCCATGTGGGACGCATGGAATATCAGGATATGAAGATCATTTCGCGCTTGAAATAACTCTTTTTGGCAACACGGAGAGTAAGTGTAACCCAAAATCCAAGGAAAGAAACGAGCCACGGTTTTGGGGGCGCTAATTACAAATGGAGTATCTGCAAAAAGGAGAAGGAGGGAAAGGGACAAGAAAAGGAGTTGTAGGGATGGTTTTAGGGCATTACAACATTACCCGCCCGCATCAGCTAATTATTTAAAATGCTCGGCGACATTAAAAAGCACTTTCGCCTCGCAATGATAATCACAAAATGTTGCTCTGTCTCTACCATTCCTCCATTCCTCCACTTCTCTACA
This sequence comes from Drosophila bocki, assembly GCA_008042715.1. Classification (NCBI taxonomy): domain Eukaryota; kingdom Metazoa; phylum Arthropoda; class Insecta; order Diptera; family Drosophilidae; genus Drosophila; species Drosophila bocki. Next base: position 1,289 of record VNJY01007972.1, on the reverse strand, counting down.
TTTCTCCAACATTTCTCCTACATTTCTCCCTCCATTTCTCTGCTATCCGCCCCAGTTTACAGCGCTGCTTTTGTGGCTTTTTTGATAATGACGCTGATTAGTCAGCGCTTACGACAACTCGGGAATGTCTTCTTCTTGTGGCTGTGTCCTCCATTTTCCAAGAAGTAGGAAGTAGGAAGTAGGAACTTTAAAATTAAGTTCCCCCCCCTGCCCCCCTCCACCGAATCCAGTCTGTCTCTCTGACGCAATCGAGAAAAAGAAAGAAAAAAAAAACAAGCATGGGTTGAAAAACTGTGTTCCACAAAAAGCAAAATTTGATTGATGGCCAAGAGTTTGTTTGTTTGTTTGTTGCGTTTTTTGTTTTTCCTTCACTGCACTCAAGTTGGACATATAAACTGAGCAGAAATATATTACCATTGCCAATGCCATTTCCATTTAAATTTTCCTCATTTCCACTTGAGCAAGGCCATGAAGGTGTTCGTTCGGGCGGGTATTGGGAAATTTTTATAACAAACAATCGACAGAGAAAAACAAACACTGGCATTGCTCTGACTCAGCTGGGCTAATTATTTCAATTTTGATAAATTTTCAATGTGTTTTATGTACTAGGAAGAGATTTCCCTTCCCCTCCCCCCCTCTCAAAATTAACACCTCCCTGGTCCTCGGGAGGGCTATAAAAACTGATGCGGCAGCCACTGATGGTGGCTGGGGCAATTAACGAGTGGGGCAAGGCAACCGAAAGGAGAACAACACTGACAACGAGTTGTGTGTGGACAGTGCGTTTCCTGGGCATAAAGGAGATGATAATACACATTAATCTTAATTAAATTGTACCATAAGCAAACAAAAACGAAAGGTTCATAAAGGTGAGGAGTGCACAATCAGATGGAGTATGGTAAGTGACATTTATGGTTTGAAATGATAAAAATGTTTTTTAATTATGATTATTATTTACCTAATATATATTTTTTTTATTAAAAACAAGAAAGGAAGCTAACTTCGGCACGCCGAAGTTTGTATACCCTTGCAGATTGGTTTTGATATTTATATTATAAATTATAATACTGAAAACATTCACGAAACAGAGTTTCATTACATTTTACCTATACTTATTATGTTTACAGTTTGACAGTTACAGTTTTACATTCCCAGCTTTACATTTTCTCTACATTTACCGATCGGTTTGTATGGCAGCTATATGATATAGTTGTCCGATTTTCATAAAATTTATACCAAAATTCTGAACTAATAAAATAAGCTTATATCTCAGAGTAGATAAAAATAAGTTG
>VNJY01007970.1:0-19828 GCA_008042715.1 Drosophila bocki | reverse complement strand
ATTTTTACCAAAATTCTGAAATAATATAAAATGGCCATATCTAAAAAATGGTGCAAAAATGTTGAAAAACAGCAAAGTTATAATTTTTTTTCTACAAATATATCGAACATTTGTATGACAGCTATATGATATAGTCGTCCGATCCGGCCCGTTCCGACATATATAGCAGTAAGAGCATATAGAAGACTATATGTAAAGTTTCATTCAGATAGCTTTAAAACTGAGGGACTAGTTTGCGTAGAAACGGACAAACGGACAGACGGACGGACAGACGGACGGACAGACGGACGGACAGACGGACGGACAGACGGACGGACAGACGGACATGGCTAGATCGACTCGGCTGTTGATGCTGATCAAGAATATATATACTTTATAGGGTCGGAAACGTCTCCTTCACTGCGTTGCAAACTTCTGACTGAAATTATAATACCCTGCAAGGGTATAAAAAAACTGAAGGATTCGCACGCGACAAAAACAGAAGTCACTTTCGCGGCGAGCTGTTTAAACACTGATTTCAGCGAAACGGCAGGGATTATTTTAATGAAACAAATTTTAAAATTTGATGCAATAATGCCAGTTTCATATGCTTTAATTTACAATCAGAAATATAGCGTAGTTTATTTTATATTTAATTTTAATCAGATTCGCACGCGACATCTTTTATCATCATACTTTGCATGTAATTTTTTACTATTTAAGTAAATTGGAAGAGCATATGTACATATATCCATTTTATTTCGACTTTTTTGCATTCTTCTAGTGATGATAGTAAACAACAGTCAAAGCATAATGTCTCGGTTTGGATGTAATTATCAAAAGAAAACATGCCCATTTTCATAAATAACAAGAAAGGAAGCTAACTTCGGCACGCCGAAGTTTGTATACCCTTGCATATATTATTTCATTACATTTTACCTATACTTATTATGTTTACAGTTAGACAGTTACAGTTTTGCATTCCCAGCTTTACATTTTCTCTACATCTACCGATCGTTTATATGGCAGCTATATGATATAGTTGTCCGATTTTTATGAAATTAATACCAAAATTCTAGAATAATAAAATAAGCTTATATCCCGGAGTAGATGAAAAAACGTTGAAATACAAAGAAGTTGTAATTTTTTTTCTATTAATTTCCGGATCGTTCCTATGGCAGCTATATGATATAGTCGTCCGATTTTCATAAAATTTTTACCAAAATTCAGGAATAATATAAAATGGTCATATGTAAAAAATAGTGCAAATATGTTGAAAAACAGCAAAGTTATAATTTTTTTTCTAAAAATATATCGAACATTTGTATGGCAGCTATAAGATATAGTCGTCCGATCCGGCCCGTTCCGACATATATAGCAGTGAGAGTATATAGAAGACTATATGCAAAGTTTCATTCAGATAGCTTTAAAACTGAGAAACAGACAGACAGACAGACGGACATGGCTAGATCTACTCGGCTGTTGATGCTGATCAAGAATATATATACTTTATAGGGTCGGAAACGTCTCCTTCACTGCGTTGCAAACTTCTGACTGAAATTATAATACCCTGCAAGGGTATGAAAATGGGCCTGTTTTCTTTTGATAATTACATCCAAACCGAGGCATTATGCTTTGACTGTTGTTTATTAACATCACTAGAAGAATGCAAAAAGTCGAAATAAAAGGGATATATGCTCTTCCAATTTACTTATAATAAAATTACATGCAAAGTATGGTGATAAAAAATGTCGCGTGCGACATGTCGCGTGCGAATCTGATTAAAATTAAATAAAAAACAAGAAAGGAAGCTAACTTCGGCACGCCGAAGTTTGTATACCCTTGCAGATATTATTTCATTACATTTGACCTATATTATTATGTTTACAGTTTTACAGTTACAGTTTTACATTCCCAACTTTACATTTTCTCTACATTTACGGATCGTTTATATGGCAGATTTTCATAAAATTTTTACCAAAATTCTGAAATAATATAAAAAAAACATATCTGAAAAATGGTGCAAAAATGTTGAAAAACAGCAAAGTTATAATTTTTTTTCTAGAAATATATCGAACATTTGTATGGCAGCTATATGATATAGTCGTCCGATCCGGCCCGTTCCGACATAGCAGTGAGAGCATATAGAAGACTATATGCAAAGTTTCATTCAGATAGCTTTAAAACTGAGAGACTAGTTTGCGTAGAAACAGACAGACGGACAGGCTAGATCGATTCGGCTGTTGATGCTGATCCAGAATATATATACTTTTTAGGGTCGGAATGGTGTTTTTCACTGCATGCAAACTTCTGACTGTGAATTATAAAAGCCTGCAAGGGAATGAAAAGAAAAAATCGTAAAACTAATAAGAGATTAGAGACTTCCAATTTTGATAAAAAATGGGGAAAATTTTTTAAAAATAAAAACGGCACGTGGGTAACTCGGGACACTTATCCTTTAACGAATGAGGTATGATTTTTTTTAGATCGGATGATTCTGTGGACAGTTAGGATGTACACCGCAAACCAACTTTTTGTGAAGGCGACTCGGGAGATTTCCAATAACTCCTCTACCTATAAATATTTTTCAATACAAACTGTTCAAATGTGTTATTACATGGTTTTTAGCCGTTTCGCCACAATAAATGTTTGAAAAGTGGACCCCCCTCCCCCCCTTAAATGAAAAAACATTTTCTTGTTTATAAGGAGATTTGTCCTAAAAATGGGACAAATTTTCCTCAAATTGAAGGTGAATTTTTTCTTACATTTAGAAAGATTTTTCTAGAATGTAGAAAAATTGTAGGTAAGTTGCAATTGTATGTTGTTGCTGCTGCATTTGTAAATAAGCAATAATATTATTTTTGTTGTAAAAAATATTCTTAATAAATAAGCAATAATATTATTTTTGCTGTAAAAAATATTGTTAATAAATATTAATAATAATATTTTTTGCTGTTGTATTACAACAAAAACAATATTATTAATATTTTTTGCTGTTGTATTACAACAAAAACAATATTATTATTGTTTATTAACAAAGGCGACCAAAATGCTAACACTTTTGGTGTTGAAAAAGAGACTTGCTTACTAAGTGTTGACCGGCCACCGTAACCTCATGCCAGAGAAGTTTGAACCAATTTGCCAAAATTTTAGAAAGAATCCGCCATAGTTTTACGAAAAGTTGACCAGCAAAACAAAGAAAATTCTCCCGTAATTTAAGAAAATTCGCCCGTACTTAAAGAAAGAAATTGAACGAAGCAAATCAGAAAACCTTGCCCTAAATTTAAGGAAAATAAATAGAAATAGAAAAATGAACACTTTTTTCGTAATTCTAGAAAATTTTTCTTAGTTTAGGGTTTGATTTTTTTTAAGGCGATTTTCCTAAAATGTAGAAAAATAATTTTATGAGTGTGCGTTGCAAACTTCTGACTGAAATTATAATACCCTGCAAGGGTATAAAAATGGCGAAAAAAGTTTTCATGCTCGAACTGTTAAAATAGATTAAGATGAAGAACGACCATGCTAGACAAATTTATATATTCCTATTTAGATCGATCTTAAATTCTTCGTGAATAGAAACTCTCGGTGGTCATCGTCACTTCGGGTTATGTATTAGGTTCGGTATTAATTTATTAAAGGATTTTCTAGGTAAACAAAAAATTACAAAAATATAAAGAGCTCATACTTGTCAGTTTAAACATTGTTAAGTTTTCAGGCCAACCATTATGTACACTTAAACTATTTACAAGAATGATGCCAACCTTCTGGTCCAAACAGAAGCCAAACCAGAAAGCTAAGTAAATTTTCCAGACCAAACAATGGAGTTTTTGTAAGTATATTCCTAAAGAAAACCTATTAGTTGTATGTTATATGAAACCGTCGGGCTGAACTGAGAACTAAAACTTTAAATTTACCCTTTGGAACAAGCAAAAGACGGACGGCCCAAGACCAGCCGAGGCAGGGAAAGTTTAGAATAAACACCGACTGCAGCTCGGGTAAACAGTCAGATTTCTATGTCTCTAAATTCATATGATATATACACGCATGCAAACATACATATGTGTGTTTGCCTCATGGAGAGCTTCCTGCAAATGTCTTCCCGAAGTCATCAACGCCGACTTGTGATGGCCTGGGAAGGAAGGAGGCGAAATATCAAGGCGTGCATCATCATTTTCGGCAAGCCCAGGCAAATAATTTGAAAAATCAACATCTGACATCCAGACGACGCAGGCGACAATTTTCACCAGAAGCCCGAAATTGCGTGAAAGTTTGCTTGGCTTTCACACCCACCCCTACCCTGCCACACGCAAACTCTATTGCCCACTTGGTGCAGCGTTGGGTTGGCCTTGAAAAGTCAGATTTGAAAACATACTTTTGCCATTTTCGAAAATCGCACTTTGCTCTGTTTTTGTTTGTGTATCGTGCAATTGTTGCTGCTTGAGCATTGAAGTGGATAAAAGGCTTTTGGCTTCAGCCGGTGCGTAGACCTGAGCTCATACCGCGGGATGCTGTTTGCTTTGGCGGCGAGTGCGGTGTCTCTGTGCTCCATTTCGGCTTCAAGCTCGTGTAGTTCCCAAAGCTCAATTGTGTTTGCCAATTGAAGGCTAGACAAAGTATCTTCATGTGGCTCGACGGGGTCTGACGATGATTGCGGGGGCTGCCACAGATAGATGATGGATATAAATGGGGTGTCTCGCAGGGGATCTGTTGATACTTTCAAAGCAAATAAATGCTCTTTTCAAGAGTTAAACCAACTTTTAGTTAAACTTTAAAGTCCTAGGACGCAGTTGAGGGTGTAAAATTGAAGGCCCAAAAGTGTGCAACACAATTTCTTAACCTCGTAAAGGCTGAAATTCGATTTTTTCGTTGCAACGACGTAAATATTTGCTTATGTACATAGTTTTATTAAAGTTGTGTGTGGCAAATAAATAACTTAAAATAAATAAAATATACGGTGGCAAATATAGAATTAATAACTTAAAATAAATCAAATGTAAAGTTTATATTTTAAAATCGACAAGATATATTACTTTTGTAGGGAAAAGATAGAAACGATTCGTAAAGATTTAAATACTATATACATTTAGAATTTAAGGTTTGTCTTGCAGTTTTATTTAATTATTTATGATTTATGATGATGTAACTTTATGAGAAATTTGTAGAACACAATCAAATATGATAAGAGAATGGGGTAGAGAAATAATCAAAGTTTATTTATTTTATTATTATTATTATTTCTATCTCTCCGACCTGTTTTCTAGGCTCATATGTAACTTTATGATAAATTTGTTGAACAGAAGTCAAAATTTAGTTCTTGGCATGTATTAACAGTGGTTAAAGATTTTAACTTTGTTTTACACTTTCAAAGTAAAAGGTAAAATATGAAGTATTAGAACCAAAGAGCGGAGGTTCCTCTTTCTAAGCTAATGGCAAGGCAGAAATCTAAACAATTCTTTAAATAATTATATTGTGTAATTTTCTAAATAATAATTGTTCACTGTTTTTATTATAATTTTGTCTCAACCGAGAATGAATGTACATAACAAAAAAAATTTGAGATATGCGATTCTCGATCTATATATTTTGATTAGCATCAACAGGTAACAGCATATATCAGACATTGTGATTAAAGTTCTTAACTCTTGCACGCAAATCCATTTTGTTAACAAATGTTGCCACATCTTTCCCTGCCCCACACAGCATTAAAACATTTACAAATTGTAAAAAAGTAAATGTATAATAACCACATTTACACGAAATAAAGTCTTGGGACGCATTTCTAAAGTTTACACATTTAATCAAACGTTAAATTTTTATTTTTTAATTAATTGTAATGTTTTAAAAGATTTTCAAATATTTTCTGTGAATAAATATTTGAACAATATTGGTAGTCTAAGCTCGTGGAAGTACCCTCTATGTAAATCTGTGCAATTACATAGAGGGTACTTCCACGAGCTTAGACTACCAATTTAACTACTACTACTTAATTTTTAAATTAAATAATCAACAAAGTCTAGGTTGCTAATTTTTTATTTTGGTACCAAATACCATACTGAAATGTGGAATTTAAAACGCAATTCGCACAAAATTTACTCTCGGTTGGCATCGAAAATTTTGTGCTGAGCGCGGGAAATTTAATTAAAATATTCCCTTGTAAGTGCCAAGCGCCGTCGGAGCATAACTGAATTTTAATTGAACACAATCAATGCGAATTTATGAAAGCTCATAACTCTCCCGATGTGCCTCCCACAAACCGCTCCACCACCCGCGTGCCTTCGGCTCCAAAGGTCTCTGGCCATGGGCGTTAATTTGTCTGACGAGAAATTACTGAAAAGAAAAATCTACTTTACCTTTCGGATTTCAATTGAGGGAACTGTTTAGAGGGGGATCCGGGGATAGGAAAAGGGTCCAAAAGCCGTAATTAAATGCATGGAATGCGCAGTCGGACATTTTTGGACAGGAGTGGAGGGTTAATAAAAAGGTCTTTGCCACTTCGGTGGTAACCGTAACCCCCAATGAATATTTATGCGTGCTAACGGCTCTCGAACAATCTTCGAGGACTCCGCTGCGAGAATAGCATATCATACATCGGACTGCTTGCAAGTGAAATGCAATTAAATAAATTTAAATGCCATCTCCGTTCTCGTTGAGCACCCTTCAGATATTTATTCAGATTTTAAAGCCCGTAAGTGCAGGGAGTAGAAATAAATTCAGAGTCCGCAGCTAGCAGCAAGCGCAGCAGCCAAGTCGAAATGAAATAAATCGAGTAAAATCAGTGTGACAGGAAGAAACAATTTAAGCATGTTGGACAGGATAAGCCTTTTGAGAGAGACCCATAGAAAGCCAAGGTGTCTGGGACAATGCAGCAATGCAGATGCAGGGCGCAGGGCTGAGGCGGGGCACTGCAGTTTACACACAGTTTGCCATCGGGACATGGTCGTAGATATTCCCGGCAAAAGGGATTTGCGGAGCCAAACGAACCGAAAAGCGAACACGACATGAGGCGAGATGAGCGGCGGAGTATGAAATGTTCTAATGCAATTGTTGCTCGTGTGTGCGAGGTGCGGCAGCGGAGCCTGTGTCCGTGTGTGCCTCTGTATCTGCATCTCGTCCATGCAGTGCAGCACACACGCATGTGTCTGAGGGTGTAATTGATTTTATCGGTCATGTTAATTTTGATTAAATATGCAAATCGACGATACAAATTCGCATTTGTCGCCCACTCGCAGGGAGAGACGGCCGCTCACGTGCGAGTAGATTACCTTAGGGGGGAAAGGGTCGCTGGGTAAGCCCGCAGAGTTGGGAGCGTGACACGAACCTTTCTCAGAATTTAACTGAAATTGACACAGGCTAAAATACAAAATTATTCTAACTATTATTTAGTATACTTATGATTGTAATTTGTTTTTAGAAATTTAAAGCTTCTTATTATTTGGCAACTAAGAATATTACTTAACAACAAATAAATAAATCTAATTCAAAGCAATTGATTTTAATTTTACCTTTTACATATACAACTTACCAGTTACCTCGATTTACTCATCTCTGGTGACACGGCTTTGTGATTCTTGGTAACTTGCTCGGTCGGTCCGACCGCATTTCACGATTGCATTGCTGCTAGAGAAGGGCCACCCATTGACAGTTATTATGTTACGGTATTATCTCGTTATTTATGCAGCAGATGACAAATGCAATTTGTTGTTTGCACACCGAACCTGGACCAGGAGCATAGAGCCCGGCAACTGGCAGCCCCGAAAATGGATGCGAGCACATGATAATTTCCACTCATTTGAATAATCTCCTCCTGGATGGCTGTCCTGTCCTCCATTTCCATATCCGCCTCCATCTTCTGTCCTCAATACCGTCGATGTCCGTGCTCGCTGTGAAAATATTAGCTTAAGAAAATGTCTAACGAGCTCTACGTGCTGCGCCACTCAAAAGTGTCTGCCTCCCACCTCGGCCATCCAGCCCGGGGGCGGCAGCCTGCTGGACTTCCCCGTGACCACGCCTATTAGCTCGTTGTGGACGTCGGTTGACTTTCGTGCGGTTTTGTGTATTGATTAAAATGGCTGGCCAAATGCGAAATTGACACACGAGATGCATGGACAATTAGCAAACGTTTGCAGGGCGATATCCAGGAAGATTGTTCCCCATTCTGGAGGTGGAGGTGGCTATACCTTTCGACCTTTGTGCGGGCCCTCCTTCCGTCGGTCCCTCGGTCCCTCGGTCCCTTGGGCCTGTCACCCCAATCGAGGCCCCGACGTTATCTTCCCCTGGGTGCATAAGTTGTTTGCCTATGTCTAAATGCCTAATCATAAATCGAAATCACTTGTTTAAAAGTAGAACGCGGCGACACATTGTATACCCATATATCTTATCGGGGGCTTCGGACGGCTCTAAATTAAACTAACTTTCGGCCGATCGCATATAATATAAGTTGGAAAGGTATATAAGCAAGACAGCGCCCGCGAGTACAGTCCCTCAAGGGTTAAGCTTTACCCACAGGTGTCGCCATCGCAGGAAAGCTCTCAAAGTGGCCGGGGCAAGGTGTTCCTGGGCCAGCATCCTGATTGATGGCTCGATCAGGTCAGGAAGCCTCCCATATGATTGATGGGCCCTACAAGGAGCACTTAAAATGCGATTGAATGGGCAAGGCCTCTCTCTGAGGCCGTTCTCTCCAGATTTCCATCTGCGTTGTAATCGCACTAGAAATAGAAACAGTCGCGCAGCAGATCTAATTGCCGTGGCATGAACCTGACAAATGATGCTGCCCGCCGGTGAATGTCCTCCCCATGCCAGCTCTTTCGCCGGTCCCTTTCCCGTCCACACAAATACTGCCTGCAGGCTTTTTCTCGCCCGGCTGACAGACTGACACTGTCGAAATGACTGCGCCAAGCGGCCTAGTCAAAGGGCCCTGGATGTGAAGGCTCGGCCCCCCGGGAGCCTGGGATCTCCGGCCTCCCTCGAAACCCCTTCGAGCCGAATAGAGCCGAGCTGACTGTGTGAATGGTGTCATTAAACGATTTTTCAATGCAAGCTGCCGCAGGTGAAATGTGCTCGGGCTGTGTGTATGTGTGACTTTTTATCGGTCCACGACCTTTTGCACTTTAACCTCCTGAATCGCATTTGTGATGCGGGAGGCGAAACATTTCCCTTCTGCTCTCCACTTGCCCGGAAATTGAAAATCAACTCACCTGGAGCGGAAATTATTATTTCTTTATTGACGACTTTTCCTTACCAGCCCTGGCCCCACTTTTGGCAGCCGTCCCACTCCCCCAGAGCTTGCATTATGAATGTTGCATTCGTTGCCAGCGCAGTTTTCTGCACTCATTATGCAATAGGAACACGTAGTTTTTAATCAATGTTACGTGCGAATATTGCCGAAAATATGCGGGCTTTCCTTCTTCATATAAAACTTAATTAAATTCTTGGTGACAAGGACAAAGGCCCTGCAATATTGATGATAAGTTATGAACTCGAATTAGTTACCGAAAAACTTCGTCATTCAAGAAGGGTCTAAACTCTAGAGTCTAAAAGACGTAAGCGGCTGTAACTTCCGATACAAAAGTACTTACAACCTGCATGAAATATTACAAAACAATGATGACTTTCTACTAAATACAGTATCAAATTAAAGAAAATAAATGCTTGAGAAATGTCCAAACACAGGTCTCAAAATCTGGCCTCTTTTTCCTTAGGTTTTGTGACACCGATGACCCGGTCAGGTTCTACCTAGGAAAGAAGTTTACTTGCGGCTTATCGGGGCGGTGAAACTTTGACGGGGAGCCAATAATAAAATGGTATATAATATTTTTACTTCGAATCGCGATAAGATAGGGCCGCATACTTTTAGTACACCCGAAATCGGTTCGCAACGAAATCGTAAATGAAGAAATTCGTCGCTTGCGTACCTGGAATTTGTATTTGATGGCCATGTGGCTTAAGTTGTGGGTTATATAACGACATAGTTACAGTATAAGTTTGTGGAGGCGGAAATAGCCAAGCCAGCTGATAAGACAAGAAATGTGGGTTAATACTTTCGGGCCAGAAGAAAGTCATGGCGATGGATCGAAAGACCCAAGCTGATACGATTCCTCAAGAACGACGCGACATGCCACAGCGAGAGATTAGGATCATGACCAGCAACGTGGGCGCATTGGAAATTTACAATATTTGCTTATCCCATGAAATCAAATTTCCAATACCCGAATACGGCGAGCGCTCATGCGATTGGCATTTATCGAAGGTGCCCGTCACTATCTTATCTCGGAAGTATGCCTGGTAGGTGCCTCGGTGGAAGCATGTACACAACCGACTGCACATCCTCGTTCGGGGCTCTTATCGAAGACCTTTTACACAATTTCTATCACCGAGCAGCGCTTGTTCTCTCGGGTTTCTGTTTACTTGCTTCCGATCCCAGCCTATATCAAGATGAAGAAACTCACGGAGCGCGGTTCTCGGACCTCGCTTATCGGCTGGGTTCCCGCTCCTGACAGTCGCCTCAACCCGTCCCTTGGACCCCTAGAGGACTCCTCAACCTGTTTGCCGTATCTGCCGGGTGTATTAGACGTGTTTGTCCAGCACACATTCGTCATAAGTTCGTCATATCTGCCTCGAAGCGCAGTCGATGGTTCCCACTACTCATGCTCTCGCCGAGGTATCGATAAGAGGTCCCAATCCAAATCCAGTTATCTGCCAGCACTCACACACTCGCACCTGAAAGGTAAAGCAAATAAAACCGCTGGCCAGATAAGGCGTATCGTATAAAAAGCAATATCTATGAATATATGTCATTATTTCGTTATTGAACTCCAGAGTGTGCAGTGCGTTTAATGCGTGTGTCTGGTAATTGTGGATATGTGGCTCTTGGTTCCTTTTTGGTTCGGTGGATTATAGTGTTGCGTACAGTGGTATCCCCAAGGATATTTCCGCGAACGGTGTGTCTTTGGCAAGTAGAATAGCAGGCTTATCACATGTTTCATTCAATCTGCTGTGAGATTCTTCTATTCTACTTTCGACAAACACCCGCTAACATCACCCAGGTGTGGCTGAGACGAAGCTGGCTTCCAGGTAACTAACTGCGAGTGAACGCGAGAGCTCTCTCATATCTCGCTTCATACCGAGAACTTTTTATCTTTCCGCGAGGTTTTGGCTCATTTTCCTCCTATCAGTTCGAGCACTCGGCTGAGTCATTATTACCCCATCAGGGTGGGGTCGCAACCCGTCGAATTGAGCTGCTTCTCCGCTGATCTCATTGTCGTGCACATAACCCTATTTGGGGACCATGTGACGGCTGGGCCGCTTATCACTGTTATAGCGACGGCTTTTATAGGAACCTGTACTGATGAAATCAATTTTATATATACATAGATAAGGAACCGCACTTCTTCACGTACTTTATTGAACACTTTGAGGGGTTTTCGATAAGACTTTTTTAAGTATATATACATATATAATGCCTGCGTTAATTCATTCTTTGCTTATGTAAGGTACAGAAGAAACTAACCAAGAAAACTAAGCTAAGGCGAAACGTAAGTGGACCCCTGCATATGGTCCACTTTCGTTTACTCAATGCCATATACCAAATTGAAGCTAACGACAGTTTAGTCCTCCCCCTTTCAGGATAAAAAATAAGCGCCTATATCCATGTCATTTGTCTGTCTGCTCCACTCGCTGCCGTTCGCTCCCCTTTGACTCTGCCAGTCAACATAATGAAAATGCAATTAATTTTTTCCAGCCATTTCTTTTCAGCCCCAAGCTCCGACCCCTGCCTTGGCAGAGTCAAAGCTGACGCCTCGTCCGAGAGCTCGTCTCCTGCCAGCCTCCACCGGCCCACTCTAGCTCGTACATTGCTGTTGCAATATTATGACTCCTGCTGTTTGAACCGACAGCCGGCTGAATCCGGGGTGGGGCGAAAAGCGGCAAAAGAAATGTTTATTGTGGAGCATTTTCTATGGCGATTGCAGTGGCCCGCTGCCCTTACGGCCGAGTAGCGCCAGCCATTCGCATTAAATGAGGAAACCAATTATTCGCGCTTATACAGATTTACCGCCCCAGACCAGCACACACACACACACACACTCGAACAGTTAGACAGTTGGAGATATAGATGCGAGTGCCCCCGACCCCAGGGACCTTTGTTTTGTTTCGCTCCTAATGGTAGCACTCCGCCTGGCCGCAGGCTCGCTGATTAAAGCCAGGGATTGCATCAGGCGGCTCCCGCAGAGGGGATGCACCGGGTATTGCAGCAGCGTCGATGAGGGATAAGGCAGAAAAGAAATAATTACTTTAAGATACACAAAGTAATATCAGATCGGCGAATGGGGGTAAGAGCACGCTTCCTCTTTTCTTGGCCTGAGCCATCCACTTATCCCTAATGCGGCCACAATTTCCTGTTGTCCGAAAAACATTTTCACAACCATTTTGCCCACTTCTGATTGGGATTCATTGGCGCGGGCAATTCGGGCAGACACAGCCTCCTGGCGAGACAAAGGCCTACTCAACGGTTCCGTCTGGGCTTCCTGATGGCAGGTCCTGCCGCTGGCATAACTTGTCATTTGTCTCGGACACCCTTCAGCGGCCAAAATCAGAGCGAAGCTGCTCTGAAATTACCTTTCATTTTGTCATAAAAAACCACTTGAATGGGGATCCGCGCAGCCGGAAGCAGGCGTCACAAGTCACCCGCCGGGTGTCCTGCCCTGTCGTTAGGGGTAGTCTGGGCCAGCCGCAGCAATTACAGACGTTAATGTCCTGGACCTTCGGATTTGGCTTAAAGTCTTTTGGATCCGGCTTCCTGTTCGCCTTGGCCGGGTTCCGGGCTCCTTTTGGCTGCTTTTATGCGGCTGTCTGTGCGCTGCACTTCTTGAAACCGAAAGCGCATTGGACACTCGCCAGGCTGCCGAAAAGGACGGTGGAAGCCCTATAGGGCTGGCCGAGAGAAGCGTTAAATTAAAACGTAAATACCACTTAGCCGGGCTATAAAGCAAGTGCCCGCGCTGGCTGTCTGTAATCAGTGGGTAATTAGGCGAAGGAGCGAAAAGTGAGCAGAACACCTTGAAATTGCTTAATTTGTGCAGCCTGATTTAATGACTGCGCGCAGAAGGATACGTGGACCGGGGAGAGGGAGAGGCCTGCCACCGGATGGAACCGGCTAGGAGCCCGAACTTCATTTCATGGGACGCTTATCACGGACCAAGCCATAAATATGCTCCTAAACATTCATTTTGACAGCTCCATCGGCTCAAAATGTGAAGGAAGTGGGGAGGAGAAGGTACGGTTCCGCCTCGGGTGACTTTGTCGCATCGCAGCCAAAGTTTTTTGCCGCTCCTTGTGCGCTGCGGGGAGGGGGTGTGAGGCGCTATGTGGACGCTATTGCAACTGCTGCAGAATGTGCAAAAAATTCTAAACTGCAATAAATTCATCAAATGTGCAATGGAACATGCTGTAATGTCACGCCCACGGCCCCATCCGTGCGCTCACATGCGAAGTCCTTCTCTTCACTAAGCGCCCCTCTTTTGGCCCGGAATTGGGTGATATTTCGTAGGCAAATGTGCAATAAATTGTAAATGTTTGTTGCCCGGGCGGTGGCTGCAGCCCTTGGGCTGATGGGTTGGTTGGTGGCTTGGTGGGTGCGTTGCTAGAGCATCGTTCCCGTTGCAAATTTGTGACGCGCCCAGCGAGTTGAGTTGGTCGTAAAATTTGTCCGCTGCACGCCTGTCAACTTCTATAAGCGTTTTTTCAGATTGTTTTTCGTTCCGGTGACTTTTTCTATGGGATATTTTTTGGTACAGCAAAATTGAGAGCTGCGATAACGGTAGCATGCAGCGAATGCAATTTAGTGGTCGGTTAGAAGGACGCGGCTCAGATAATGAAACAGGGGAACGGAAAAAACACCAGGAGTTTAAAAATGCTACGCCAAGGCTGAAAATATATACTTTAAATAAAAAACAAGAAAAGAGTGTGCTAGGAAATCAATCAATCAGTATAGAAGCTTTTTATATTATGTCCACTCCACGGACTGCATGGTTTTTCCAATAAGGTGCAGGCTAATGATTTCAAATGGTAAATGTTTGCCTGAAATTGTTACCTGATAATATACTAATAGTTCCCTGATAAAATGATGTTGCATCCTACCTATTCTCTTGGAAGTTGTAGGAGACTTAGAAACCTATCCATGTATTTTGTCTTTGAATTGAATTGTTTCTTTATTATTTAATGCAATTAAGCCGCGTCAAAGGTGGACCTTACTGCATATTTGGTTGGCAGGACTGTCCACCGCTCCACACCCTCACAATGGTCTTGTCAATCGGCGCAGGAGTGGACGCTGCAATCAGTGGAAAGCTGCAAAGAGAGAGTACTGGTGGTGGATGTATGCACAATGTTGCCTACTGCAGCAGGGGCGTTCAATTCCGCATTCTTCCTTTGGAACCCTCGTTCCTCCTCACCGAACGTTTTCGTAATTTAGCTATTAATTACAACTTTTATTTGAGCGCCGGGTAGAGGGAACCGCAGAAGGTAAAGTTTGAACTCGAATTTGGGTTCACCGCAATCTAAAAGGCACAAAAGGCTGAGGTTTTTCCAGTCGCAAAGTTTAAGGAATACAAAATTACAAAAATATACCGTATTTGAGCACTTAATTTACAATAAAACATGAACCTAACTTCGGCCCGCCGAAGTTTGTATACCCTGGCAGTTTGGCAATCTGGCAATCGAAATCACGAAATGAGTCAAATGAAAAGAAAAACAAACCGGAGATATGTACATACATACAAAATTGGAGGCAATTCATAATTAAAACAGCATTTCCCCCAGTCTTTGTAAAATAGTACAAAAAATCTGTAAATCCTCTGACACCTTAATCTAAGAATGCTATTTCTTTACAAAATAATGTTGCCTAAATACCCGTTCTGCTTTGGACCACGGCAAGCACAACTTTTGTAAGGACAAGATGCAACTTCAAGAAATCTCCAGTTGCCACCAGAATCCCTGTACGTGTAAAACTCGATCCAAAATTTAGAAATGCCAAGACGTTTTCCCACTTTACCAAATGGATGTCGTGGAATATTTATATAACAACTGGTACCTTTATTCACAACTTTAAAAAAAAACAGGAAAAAAGCCAAATACATATATTTAAAAATTCAGAATTCCCGATTCCCGTATATGATCTTAAAAAAATATAAATCAAATTTGACGGAAAAAAGCTAAAGTGGCGTCCTTGAAATTAATAATTTCTTTTTGATAAAATTTCAACTAATATTATATATTAATAATAATAAAAACATAATATATCATATAATATAATACAAAATATTAATACTTAATAATAATAATAATTTTAATTCATTTTCCCATACATATTATATTTACAGTTACAGTTTTACATTCAGATCTATCGATCGTTATGTGAAATACATAAAATTCTGAAACTATCCGCGTTTCAAGGCTAGATGATTTGCAGCTTAGTTAAAAAACCAAACCTAATTCAATTATTAAAAATTTATGTTGTAAACAAGAATAGAACGAACCTAAGGATTTTGTTACAATTAAAAAAATTCTTTGGTATTTTCACCAACTTTTCCTCCAAGCCAATGGATTTTTTACAATCTGACAAACTAATTCTGCGTTATGTATAGTAGTTTCAAACAGTTTCGATGCTTATTTTCAGTAAGTGGGCGGACGTCCAACAATAATATAAGTGCACACAAAAATTCTGAATTCTTATTCGTTCTTTAAACCCTACTAGGCGACGTATTCGTGGTGGTAGAAAATAAAGATTAAATGCTAATTAAGTATTGCGTAAAAAATAATAAACATATCCTACATATAACACATTTTCAATATATTGAAAAGAATAAAACTGTGCTTAAAATACCTATCTCCTTTGTAAAAGTTTTTAAATAGTTAAAATAAATATTCGCATTGTGTGATAATTAAAAAAAAAAAAAAAACAAAAAACAATGTTTATATTATGATTATATTTGTTCTTTTTCTGGAGCCAAGTTCGCCACGGGTACCTTCTCAACGCTTTGTTTCCGGTGTAGAAATGTGGCCCGTGCTTCAACAACAGCTTGGCACATTGGAGTGCACAATTAATCGTCGAAGAGGCGCAGCTCAGTGGGTGGGAAACAGGAGGAGAAGTGGTTTGATATGTATGCTGAGCCCATTTTTTACGGACACCACCATGCGATATTCCACCATGTCCTGCTTTTCGAGTTGCCTGCAATTTTTGCACTTTTATCGTCAATGTTGTTTTTTCGGTCGTCGGTCCTTGGGGTGGCATCAAAATTTAAATTATTAACTTGAGCCCATGTAAATCTTAAATAAGTGAGCGGGAATTGTTCTTTGTGGAGGTTTTTTGTTAGAGTTCGGCAATTAACTGTTTATTAATGAGTTTATATATTTATATACTATATTATATTTATTTCTAAACCTGATTTCATAGCACTTAAGTCGAATTTAATGCTTAACCGAATGTGGCTGAGCTTGAAAAAAAAAAGGAAATCTGTACCCACTCGCTTATGGCAATCATTTCTGATGTGCTGGGAAAATATCCAATTAGTTCACCTGACCATTTCCGTTTGTAATTACCAATTCGATGGGATCCTTGGATCCGGATGCCCCAACTGCAGCAGCGGGTTTTAATCTCAGAAGGATGGGGCCTCAGTGGCAGCCGCAGCAGCAGACACTGACAATTAATATTCAAATTTATTAGCCACCTATGAACCGAGTGTGTGCATTATCAGCAGGCACTCCACCGTCCGAGGGGAGTGTCCAGGACAAAGGAGCGCGGGGCGGCGGACAGGCCGCAGACAGTCCTTTTCCCTATCTCGCCCAGCACGCACTTGCAGATACAGGAGCCAATGGTTAGGCTGTGGGCAGGGGCGGAGAAAGTATGGCCGAGAAGTGCACGCCGGGGACCTAGGGGATATGCTTCAACGGCTGAACTGGACATGCAATCCTGAAATGTACTGGCAGCGCCTCCTGGCGTCCCACTCCCATGTCACCCGCGCTTAATTATTTGCATATGATTAGACTTAATGGTCGAGTGAGACTCGGTCGCCTGCTGGCCCCTTCTCGTTCCGGGCCTAATCACTCGAGTCAGCTACGTTGTGTAATTGTTAATGATGATTAGATTCAATTTAGGGCATCATTAGTTAGCTGACGAGGCTACGGCCGCAGTGGCAGCCCCCGGCCAGCGTCGCTCCATTGTCCGCTCTTTAAATTTATGCCAACGCCGCAACTGGGGCCGAGGAGAGGGCGCCAAGGACCCAAGTGACTTACGTGGACGTTGCAACGTGACCTGGGGCCGTTGTCGAGTTTGGGGTTAATTTTGCAAAATTGTCGAGTCAACGGGTTAACACTTCCACCCCCTGCTGCCGACGTGCGCTCCCCCGTTGGCCAGTTCAAAGTGGAATGCAAATGTGAGGCATTGTGTGGTTTTACTTTTGCCGGAAGGCGTTCACCGTTCGCAGTCCCGCAGTCCCTGTCCCGAGGTCCGTGGTCCATGGTCCTCAGCCCCCTGTCTTCACTGGTCATCTTGTGGACGTCCATTGTGCGATTTTAATCACTCTGAAAGCCTCGGCGCAAAAGTCAACCAATTGCCGTTAGTGTCCTCTGTGCTAATAGCTGCCAAGCTGTAATTGGACTCTCTCCTGGTCCTTGAAGCTGTCCATTTGAGTCCAACTAATCAGGGGTGAAGGATTTCGGGGCGAACGTCGGCATAACTCAGCTTATTCATAGCATGCAAATTTTTTATTTTGTCCATTTCCCAATTAAGAGTTCATTAGCATTGTCATCATACGTACCCATTTATTGGAGAACAACTTTCCAGAATTATTTGTGGCGCTTTCCCATTCCAGAGTTGCTTTTAATATATTTTTAATTATGACCAAAATTGGGTTTTAAGCCACTTTAGAAAGCCCATGTTTAGGTGTACCCTGCATTTGGGATTTTTGCTACTGGCAATTTTCCATGATTTCGGTTTCGGTTTCATTTGTAGCTTATTAACGCAAATTTATTGCAATTAGCGCGGCGAAAAACAACTAAAGTAAAATAATAAATCGCCCGACTGAAGCGAAAAGTTTTTAATTTAGTCGAAGCTCTTTATCTGCACTGGGCAAGGCCTTCTTTCTGGCTGAGGTGAGGAAATTATTAAAAAAGTTGCCAGAGAATTAAAGATTAGTAATGCAAAGTTATGCGCAATTTTCATTTCGTTTTCTCGTTTTCAGTTACTTGGTACTGAACCCTCTTCAGCCGCCACCATTCATTCAGGAGTAGTTGGAAAAGCTACTCTAACTCACACACAAGGACCATTCGGGCATGAAATTAACAACGCTCTCGAAAATATTGCTAAATGCAAAAATATTGCTCGCTGTCGGGGACGTTTTCGGGTGCAGTTACCACGGATGGCTCCTGCACAAGGAGCGGGTTTAAATGCCGACAGGAGCAGACAAAAAAGTCTGTGGGTATTTAAATAAACTCAACCTAAGTGCAGCTCTCCAGATTTATGGTTATTGTGTCTTCCATCTAAAGCCGCCATCGATTGATACCAACCCCACACGATGGGAGCTTCGGTACTCAATGGTGAGTAAGGATCTGATGCAATCTTTTATTACCAATTAAAAAGGAAGGTAACTTTATCCTACCTGCTGCCGTGAGATCCAATCACAATGCTGTAATTGTTAAGTAAAATCATATTCTTCATATTCTTCAATTTATAGCAATCCAAGTACCAAGAGTTCGCTCCTACTCCAGCGAGCCAATTGTTGGGCTGACTGGCAGAAAACCGAACTTGTTAGGACGCAGCCAGCCAAGTTGCCTCGGGGTGCAGTTTAGATGATGTTATTCTCATTTTTATTTTCCAAGTGCCTGCCCTTTCTGGCCAAATGTAAAATTGTTGTACTTGGCATTGTTGCGCGATGTTGTTGCAGCTGTTGTGCCGAGCTCGAGCTGCTGTACTTGAGTGCTCACTTCAAGGCAACATATGCGAAAAAATTGACCTCCACCGCACACTGTGACGTTTCGCAAAATCGGGCAGTAAATAAATATGAGCTTCCTTTTTATTTAAGTTTAATTAAAATGTCCCAATGGAAAAAAAGCATTTTTTAAGACCTTTTCGTTTTTCTTGTTGGGTATTCTTAATCAACACAAACAGCCGAGTCGATCCAGCCATTACAGTCTCCCTATTTGTCCGTCTGTCTATTACTATGTGAACTAGTCTTTCAGATTTCGAGTTATCTGAATAAAACTTTGCAGATATTTTTGACGTTTTTCCTGTTTTTATCCACTCAAATTAACTAACATGTTTTCTACTTTATATACATACATATGATATAGTTTATGAAATCCGTTTATTGGTCTTAATTTGACTTAGGAATGAAAAATATCGCAAAATTAATAAGAAAAGAATATGAAAACTAATATAACATTGCTATTTGCAATGCATTCATATATAATATCTAACACATTTCTTATTTTTTGTATTTTAATATAAACAAGAAAGGAAGCTAACTTCGGCACGCCGAAGTTTGTATACCCTTGCAGATATTATTTCATTATATTTTACCTATACTTATTATGTTTACAGTTTGACAGTTACAGTTTTACATTCCCAGCTTTACATTTTCTCTACATCTACCGATCGTTTCTATGGCAGCTATATGATATAGTTGTCCGATTTTTATGAAATTTACACCAAAATTCTGGAATAATATAAAATGGCCATATCCCAAAAATGGTGCAAAAATTTTGAAAAACAGCCAAGTTATAATTTTTTTCCTAAAAATTTATTGAACATTTGTATGGCAGCTATATGATATAGTCGTCCGACCCGGCCCGTTCCGACATA
>VNJY01007969.1:0-14060 GCA_008042715.1 Drosophila bocki | reverse complement strand
CGATCTCTCCGGGCATAGTAGAATCCGCGGAAGACATAGAAAAGTCCCTAGAGACCCTCTCCAAAGAACTGCTGGATGCGTACCACGCATCATGCCCTACATCGGACACGAGAAAGAGGACCAGGCCACCCTGGTGGAATAAGGACCTTTCACTCTAACGCAACAAGAAGGAAATACGCAAGGCGCAGAGAAACTCGCGTAGAAACTTCTGCTCCAATATAGAGACTGCCCCAGAAACGGCTAGACTCCGGAAGCTGCCATCGAAGCAGCCAACCATACAGAGTCAGCTGAAACGCGACGATGGACAGTGGACTGAGGGCAGCGAAGAGGCCCTAACAGCACTAATGCTTGCGCATTTCCCAGGATGCACTGAGGTACCCGAAATAATAAGCACAAGCACCTAGCAACTGGAGAAGACCATCTTGTAACGGCGCCTGAAGCACTTTCGGTCTGTTCAGGTACTTTGGCCTAAAAGTATGCATTTAGGTATAGCAGTAATTACAGCGTTGCCAATTATTGCACTCCGGCTGCAACTGCATCGGAGCAATCGATATTGATCAGTTGGATCAGGGTCGCAATCAAAAGCTCAGCTTTAGCACCGCGGCCATATTCACCGGTCTATATCCGGAATCCGGCCAAGTTCGTTTCTCTGAGAGTGCCGAAGCGACCACACGCGTTTTATTCGAGTGCGGTTTAAAAATAAAGTACATCCGATATCAACGTCAGTGCAGCTGCACCACGAGGGAAGATTTTTCTTTGTTTTGTTGCCAAAGTTGGCGAAAAGGCTAGGTAAGCCATTAAGTGCCACCTAATGTTGGCATAATTCTGACGGTTCACTCGGTTCTCCGTCAAGCGGAGCTACCTTCTCCGTCAAGCGGAGCATCTTCACCAAACATTTGATTTAACCACGTTGTAGAAGCCACAAACGCCGAGGATCAGCCAATAAATATTGCATATGTAGTCCCTCCGCATTTTCGTGCAGTCGGCCACGGCCGTTAACGTGGCTAAAAGGCATCTTTAGAGCCAACTCGTGCCAGGCACATTTTCTTGAGAGGAGTTAGGTTGAACATCATGATTAAATCCGCATGAAAATGTTGCCCTCTTCAGCCGCAACAGTAATCCCTCGATATCAGCGCCAATCACTTTCCATCGGTAAAGGCGCATCGTGCGTACATTTTGTGGAAGGTCGCGAGTTTCCCAATTTCGGCGAGTTCCGGCCCCATAGCACATGGTTGTTCTTTTTGCTACACTGAGAGAAAACTTCTACAAAATTAATTTATTTAAATTTACATTGTTAAGAATTTATCTTAAATTAAAACGGAATTTAACTATGAAGAGAATATTTAAAATTAAGAAGCATAAATTAGGAAATGCAGATGAATTAAATTTTGAGCGGTTTTAAGTTTTTAAAATTCAAAAAAATGTTTAGCGTGTGATAAGCAGGTGGACGAGATTTGTTAACTCATGGCAGGCCTCAGTCTGCATTCTTTTACAGCCATCGCTCGGGAGATCGATCTTTCGTCGTTGGAAAAATTGATCATGTGAGTTGCAACAACAAAATGATGCGTATATTGGTTATTATTTTTGCTGAGTACTTTAATAAAAATCGTCGCGCCACGCCTATAACACCCGTATGCTAGTTAAGAGAAGAAAATAAGTAAAAGAAAAGTAGAAGTAAAACAAAAAAATGAATTTATTTATACCACCTTAAAGCCGAACAAACAAAACACAGTTTGATTAAAAACAAAACAATTGAATTGAATTTTCATTTAAGGGGGGGGTAAGGTATTTAATTTTTTTTTTCGTAAATTTTTTTTTATTTTTTATTTTTAAAGTTTAACATCTTAAGAATATTGTGTCCAAGTTTTACATCGATCAGAGTAAAATTGACGAAGTTATGAGGAGTTGAACGAAGGTCGGTTGGTGTTCAATGCATGAGAATCACAAAGTTTAAAGCGCTCTCCTGAAAAATGCCATTTTGAAAATCGGTGTACACGATAACTCAAAATCTACTGAACCAATCGGTTTGAAATTTGGAACATAACTTTTTTGGACAATTCTACAGGTATTCACGTCGAGCTTTTTTTAATTTTTAATTTTCTTATATTTTTTATTTAACAAATTAACTAAATTTTTTAGTCAAAAATCGGGGTTTTGACTTCAAATTTTGATTAAAAATAGGGAAAAAATTTTAAAAATAAAAACTCTTCGTGAATACCTTGGGACACTTATCCTTTAACGAATGAGGTATAATTTTTGTAGATCGGATGATTCTGTGGACAGTTAGGATGTACACCGCAAACCAACTTTTTTTGGAGGCGACTCGGGAGATTCCTTATAACTCCTCTACCTCTAAATATTTGTCAATACAAAATTAATCAAAAACTATTCAAATGTTGTGTTATTATATGGTATTTAATTCGTTAAGCTAACTTTAGCCTTTTCGCAACAATAAATTTTTGAAAAGTGGCCCGTTTTGCACCGAATTAACCTTACCCCCCCCTTAAGTAAATATAATTAAAAGCAAAACGATGAGCACTAAAAGTTATGAAAATATTGCACAAGAATTAAAAATTTACTTTAGCTTATAAAAAATAATTAAAAACCTTTGTTAAAATTTAGACAAGAGACCAGCAATGAAGTTTACTAAAAAATTTAAAATTTATTAAAAATTTAATTCTATCTCATAACATTAATTATATCTTACAATGCCTTAACTATTATATTCAACTTTATTCTCTAAACATTATATTTGTTATTACATACTTGCTAAATTTTCTCTTCTTACTTGTTAGACTTGAAATATTTTATTAAAATGTAAATATATGAAAGAAATCATGGAGTAATCCTTTCACTTGAACTCGGCGGATGGTTCTGCAGTCGTAAGGGTATCAAAAGGGATCACTCGAGCTTAGCTCGAAGATAGTGTCTCTTCACCAAATTTCCCTCCTCTTTTTTTTTCTGACTTTTCCCACTGTCTCTTCTGCAATTTATTTTACTTTTCTCTACCAAATTTCCGATATCTTTTCGTATGTCGTCGCAAGCACGCTCAATTTCTTGATTAATGATTATAAACCAAGGCAGATCTGAACGAGCAAGACCTCCACCCCCAAAGTCGACGAGCTAGAGCCGGATCCTATAGCTTCCCCCCGCGAATTCAGATCTCGATCGAAACTGTGCTTTAGAACGTTGCACGTTACAATCTCCAAAAAGATCTGATATCCTCTAGTAGAATCCACTGGGCTACAGAGTCCTTTCCGAGGATAAAAGCACCAGGACTAGATGGAATATTCCCAGCCATGCTGCAGGTGACCAAAGAAGTGATCACCCCATGACTCTACGCAATATAAACAGCTTGTTAAAGCAAGGGCTATATACCTACCCTTTCGGATTGCCTTCCTGTCTACAGCAGGAAAGTGCAGCCATGCGAGCCCCGAGGATTACAGACCGATAAGGGTCACCTCATTTCTACTTCAAACGCTGGAAATTCTGGTAGACCTATATATCAGGAACGATGTAGGGAGACTGCTGTCGACCAACCAGCATGCCTACACGAAAGGGAAATCAGTGGAGACGGCACTACATTAGTTGGTAGCCACCATTGATAGAGCCCTATACAATAAGAAATATGCATTCGGAGTGTTCGTGGACATATCCGGGGCATTCAACAACGTTAGCACGGACCCAATAATAAATTGTCTAGAAGCGACCAACACACCCCCACTATCAACTTGTGATAAGAAATCTTCTGTACAATCAGATTGGGGCACCACTTCCATATTGAGAGGAGCTCACAGAAGCACGCCGCAAGGTGGGGTCCTATCGTCCCTCCTATGGAATCTGATGGTAGACGACCTAATCAAGAAATTCGAAAGAAAAGCACCAAAGAGAACAGCTTATGCGGATGACATAAGCATAATTATCACGGGAGTCTGTCCATCGACCCTTCGCTCGATCATGGAAACAACGCTCACGGAGATATGTGAGTGGGCGGAGAAGGTAGGACTCAATATCAATGCGGATAAGATTGACCTCATACTCTTCACCAAGAGACACAAGGCGCCGCAATGGATCCCCCGCTATATGCTCAGCAGCACATGGGCCTCTCAACCGCTCTAATGCATTGGGTCTCCATATCGGTGGTGCGTCCGACTCTGCTGTATGGAGTCTTAGTGTAGTGGCAAGCCACGGAGAAGAAAACATATAATAAGCTTATGGAGAGAACCCAGCGGCAGGCAATGCTCTGCATATCAGGGGCGCTGAGGTCAACCCCTACTAAAACACTCGAAACTATAATCGGTATATTTATTTTTATTTATTTAGTGTGCCTTATTGCCTTAAACTTTTAATTTCATTAAAGCTAATGTTACAAAATTTTGTTTTTTCAGACTTTTAGCAATGCATTTCAACTGTATTTTTTGTGTGTATGTACCTAGTACGATTTAGTAGATTTAATATTAATAGCTTCAAGGAAAAAATACGGCATAAAACCTTGATATGACACTTAGATGACTATCTTATAAAATAGCTTAACTAATTTGTCTAACTAAGGTTAGGTTTAAGTTTATCTTGCAAGATATTGTTTTACAGTTTGAGCTTCAGTTAGGTGTATATAATCAGTGCTTGTATAATATGGAAGACTAAGTAATAGTTTTAGAAGTTTGTTTTGACAAATTTGTATTTTTTTTAATATGTGTCTGCGCACAATTCCCACAGATGGAGTATGCATACATAAGGGTAGGTCTAAATATTACCTTAAAGATTATTAGTTTGTTTTTAATTGATAATTTTGGTTTTCTGTTAATTATAGGGTATAATATGCGAATGATTTTATTTATTTTGTCTATTATGTACCCAACATGAGTATTGAATATGAGTTTTTTTATCAAACTGTATGCTTAGATTTTTTATATTATTAACCCATTCAATTGATGTGTCACACAGTTGTAGCCAATAATTTGGTATATAACAAGATTTTCTTCTGTTCGTAAAAAATATAGCTTTGGATTAATCTTAACCTTCCATTTTTGATAGTATTCTTCTAATTTATAAAAATAGATTTGCATGCTGTATTTTATTCCAGCTGTATAGATAGCTGTGTCATCAGCGAATAATGATAGCTTACAGTTTGTCGTCTGGGGAATGTCATGCGTGTAAGTATTAAATAATACTGGCCCTAACACCGATCTCTGGGGTACACCAGCTACTATAGAACGTTGGATAGATGGGTCACCGTTTAAGGATATGAAGAATCTTCTTTTAGTTATAAAGCTTTGAACTATTTTTATGAGGTATATGGGCATTTCTATATTTTTTAACTTGTGCACCAAGCCTTCGTGCCAGACTGTATCAAATGCAGCTTCAACATCTAAAGTCACTAGTCTTACGGATTGTTTATTTTCCATTTTCTTTTGTACAGTTTAGGTTGGCCCTGAAAGCCGAATTGTACTAGAGGTAATATTTCGTGCGTGTCTAAATGAGTAACTATTCTCGCTTTAATTATCTTTTCTAATATGTTGGATATGCCACATAATAAGCTATCTAACTATCAGGTTTAACTATCAGGTTTAGTGGCAAGTTTGCCTGGTTTGGCAATTGGGATTACCTTGGCTGTCTTCCATGTATTTGAAAAGTAGCCAATGCGAAAACAATGGTTAA
This sequence comes from Drosophila bocki, assembly GCA_008042715.1. Classification (NCBI taxonomy): domain Eukaryota; kingdom Metazoa; phylum Arthropoda; class Insecta; order Diptera; family Drosophilidae; genus Drosophila; species Drosophila bocki. The sequence continues at coordinate 8,402 of VNJY01007969.1, read as the reverse complement.
ACATTTGTGTTAAGAAACTAATGTCCGGGACAGGGAGATTCTTTAAACAGATATTTGGAATACCGTCATTTCCTGGAGATTTTCGAGTTTTAAGTGATTTGATAATGGTGACGATTTCAGAGTTTGTAGCTCTTGGTATTTGTGAGTTGTTTTTAATACTGTCACTAGCAACTAGATTTTCAGTTTCTATATTTGAATAAGAGGTAGTTAGATTATGTTTCTGTTCAAAAATATCTGCAAGTACGTTTGCTTTTTCAGTTCCAGTGTCATAGCTTGCGTCTGCAACATAAAGATAGGGTATAAAGCTTTCTCTTTTTTAAAGCTTTTGTTGTCTCCCAAAAAGGCTTACTACATTTTTCTAGCTTTTGTAGCTTATTGTTCCACTCTTCATTATTATAGATAAATCATTTTTTTCGAATAACAAAGTTTAAGTGTTCATACCTAGCTTTTACTAACGGCAGTCTTGACCTTATCCATTGTCTGTGAATAATGTTTCTTATTTGTAATAATTCGCATATATGTTGGGGTATCTTGTATTTTGGATATATTTTTCTCTTATGGGGAACTGCTTCACGAAAAGCTTCGTTGACTGTTTTTGTAAATGAGTTAACCAGGAAGTCAATTTCGGAGATCGGGGATAATGAATTTGAATTAATTATTTTTATACCAAGCAATCTATTACTAATAACATGCCTGAATTTAGTCCAGTTTGCTTTTTTGATAATTGGTTGGTATTTTTCAGTGAGTAAAAAAGTAATTAAATATTTTATTACTATTGGCAAATGATCAGAGGACAGCTCTTTTAAGATTGTTGGATTTGAAACCTGATTTGGAGATTTAGTAATGCAAATATCTATTGTGGATGCTTTTGCCTTGTGGCACCTTGGGATATTGTATGTGGGATGGTTGGGGAAGAGTACATTAAATTTCCCTAAATCTGGTATTTCTTTGAGAATGTTGCCCCAGCAGTTAGCTCGAAAGCAGCTCCATGTCCTATGACATGAGTTATAGTAGCCACAGGCTATGAAATTTCCCTGCAATCTGGATATTTTTAGTAAGTCTAATCTATATTGGTTTTTTGAGTGATTTCGGTCGCCAGATTCATTATATGTATTTGACAAACATTTTGCTGTGTACCAGGAAAATATATGGAATATATTTTAAGGTTGTTATTATTAGAGTTTGTTTTGATCTTTATTCCGACATTTTCAATTAGATGTGTTTTATACCCTTGCAGGGTATTATAATTTCAGTCAGAAGTTTGCAACGCAGTGAAGGAGACCTTTCCGACCCTATAAAGTATATATATTCTTGATCAGCATCAACAGCCGAGTCGATCTAGCCATGTCCGTCTGTCCGTCTGTCCGTCTGTCCGTCTGTCCGTCTGTCCACCTGTCCGTTTCTACGCAAACTAGTCCCTCAGTTTTAAAGCTATCTGAATGAAACTTTGCATATAGTCTTCTATATACTCTCACTGCTATATTTGTCGGAAATTTTTAGAAAAAAAATTATAACTTGGCTGTTTTTGCTTCATTTTTGGGATATACCTATTTAATATTATTCCAGAATTTTGGTAAAAATTTTATGAAAATCGGACGACTATATCTTATAGCTGCCATATAAACGATGGGTAAATGTAGAGAAAATGTAAAGCTGGGAATGTAAAACTGTAACTGTCAAACTGTAAACTAAATAAGTATAGGTAAAATGTAATGAAACTCTGTTTTGTGAGTGTTTTCAGTATTATAATCTATAATATTAACATCAAAACCAATCTGCAAGGGTATACAAACTTCGGCGTGCCGAAGTTAGCTTCCTTTCTTGTTAAATTGGTAATTTGTTCATGTTCTATTTTGTTACGAACAACAAAGATGGCGCCACCACCTTTATTTGCTTTTCTATCCTGTCTATAAACAGTGTAGTTTGGTATATTAAGTCTATCGCCTTCAGCAAGCCATGTTTCTCTTATTGTAGCTACATGAATATTATTTTCTTCTATGAACTTAATGAATTCTGTACGCTTATTTTTTATTGCGCGGGCGTTCCATGACATAATATTTAGAATATCAGGAGAGTTATTTGTTTGCATATACATACTTGATTGCTAAGTTTGATATAACCTGAAATTGTATTTTTTTTATTAGAGCATATGCTGAGTTTATTAATTATTTCTATTAGTAATGCATTTATTTTATCTGGAGTGAAAATGTAGTTTTCGGTTGTTAGAGCATTTGGTAAAGTGGACGTCCTTCTAACTGCATCGCTATAACTGCCGTAAATAAGTGAAGTGACTCTTTGATTTTGATTTGCTGAGGAGAGCGGACTCCCAATATTTGAATCCAGAGTTTAGTTAGTTAGTTAGTTTTTCTTATGCGCGTCGCCGAGCGCTTAGAGATCAAATTGAGATAAGACAGACAGCATGGGCAGGTCTTATCAGTGGATGGATGGTTGCCTTTGCAGTTGGCACATATTTTGATGCTTGTGTTTTCACATGAAGCTGTAGTGTGAGGTCCGGCACAGTGGGCACAAGACGTTTTAACAGAGCAATTATTTCAACCATGGTGTTTACTCCAGAAAGGCGTTTAATTTCCGGAGGCAGTGCGCTCTCTCTCTCTCTCCCCCTCCCTCCGGACTTCCAGTCCAAAGCTCCTCCGCTTGCGATCTCGCTCTCCAAGCAGATGCTTCGGCCGCTCGCGCACTCCGCTTTGATCTCCCGCACCCGCTTGTAAAGTAGTTATAAAATCACATTCTTGAAGTCAAATAAAGCGGACCAAGTCCATTATTATATTTATATTAAAAACTACCCCGACGTCCCCCCGGCCTACTATTCTTTTTTTGGTGGTGATTTTCCTCGGTGTCTTTTCGACTGCGTCGCGGGATTGGTCTGATTTTGGTGCGTGTCCTACGGAAGCAACTGGAGAAGTTCGCCCCAGCCGAACACATGGCCTAATAATTGACAGTTGTAACATTAATTTAATTTGTTTTCACTCTTGACCTTATGGTCCCATCGTACATATAGTTGGTCCGTACTTGTTTTACTGTAATGCTTTTGTTCACAAAATATACAATGTACAGTAATAAGTCATAATCTGATTTGGTCTTCTTTCCGACAATTTTTACATTTGTGCATTGCAAGCCCAGGTCTGTCAGCATGCACATTACAGTATTTGCTGGAAGTCTATCCATTCCAGAAAGTACAGCCTTACATGGCTTTGTGGTTTTGGTATCGTAAGTATATAACTCCCATTTGAATACCTTGAGTTTTTCAGTAATCATCTTACAATGATCCATGGTTTCCAAAAAAATTTGAATACCAATAGAGATATTCTTGATATAATATTTTTAAATTTTAAGCATGGTCATTATATTATGTACTTGGGTTGGGTTTTGTTTGATTATAGTAAAAGACCTCCTATTTTTGATATTCACCTCTTCTGGTGTATCCGTTTCAATAGCTTCAGTGTTTTCGTCCTCTAGTGTTTGGAGAGGTCGATTTTAAGTTGTATGTTGATTGGAATCGGGGTTTCTCCCTTTAACGTCCTTTTTCCTTTGTTTTGGCATAACGGTTTCGGCAGATTCAATGGCATCGCCAGTCAAAGGAAAGGCGACAAAACGTCTGGTTGCATCAGAAAACTGGTCGCTACAAGGATTCGGGCACCTTTCAATCGGTCTAGACATGAGCAGTACATCTGACTACATGATACCCAGAACGTGCCCGAATGTAAACACACAGTATTCATGGGACCAAATGACTGGAAGTCAGGCCAGAACCAGGCTCAATACCTCAATGTATACACCGACGTCTCCAAGATGGATGGAGGAGTAGGGACGGGCATATACTGTTTAGACCCTGAAATGAGGCTGCCGTATAATCTACCATCAGGAAAGCAGCAGAGCTTGCACAGAGCATAAACCGTCCACATGAGGCGATAAGATCCATGCAAGAATCAGCGGTCAGTTACAAAAATGTACTGGCAAGCAGGGAGTCACTGGATAGCCTGAGCACGACTAAGTTAGTGAGGATCTACTGGGTTCCCAGCCACCAAGGCATAGACGGTAACGAGACCGCGGACGAACATGCAAAGGAAGACGTAAAGGAAGGAAGGAGTGAAAGAGGGGAAAACTTTCCTGTCTCCCTAAGACGCAAAAACCAGATGGAGGAGTAATTTCACAACCTGCAGAATATCAGTGTCGCGGCAGTGACCGTGCCCCCGGTGCTAACCATTTCCGTTTCATCCCCTGTGGGGTCCCAAAAAGTGACCAGAGTCCCAGTCCAGTTCCCTGGCAGGGTGTCAGGCTCGGACAACCGGCCGAAATTGGTAAGGCGGATAATCAGTCAGCTTTGCCAAAACCTCTTATGGCAATACCACCAACGAAACAGTTATTTGTTTCGCGGATTTCCCCTGAGAGGTTATAGCTTTTAGCCAAAGCAAAACAAAAGCCGAACAAGAAAAATATTAAGGTGGAAACATTTGAGTTTGAAGGTAAGAAAAAGAAAAAAAGTGGCCAGTAGGCATTACTCTTCCTAGGCCCGATTTGACCACTGCGCCTTCAACGTCTATTAACTCCGTCCCAAAAAACTAACCAACTCCTTTTGTATCTCCTAACAGAATGCAAGAAGTTTACGCAGGAAGCTTCCTAAATTGTATTCTGATAGTGCAACATTTGCTTCCCAAGTTTTTGTGTTCACAGAAACCTGGTTAAAGCCGGATATTCTGAGCTCCGAAGTTTTTCCAGCTGCGTTCACAGTATACCGGCGAGATCGGCCTATCAGACGAGGGGAAGGTGTCCTTATAGCGGTCGACTCCACTCTCACGTCCGAATTAATAACTTTCGAGGAACTCAACGATGTAGAATTCCTTTGCGTGAAGCTATCAATTAATTGTAGTTTCATTTTTGTTACATGTTCTTACATTCCTCCATTGTCGGAGCTTCCTATTTATTGGAACCATCTTTCCGCTCTACAGTTGGTTTCCAAAAGACTTTCGGATAGAGGCCACTTAGTAGTTACACTTAGTAGATCTTAAATATAGAAAAATGTATTCTGTATGCTATATATAAACGCACCAGTTCTCTAACTGTCCTATCTAGCTATTTATCGACTCGATCAACTTTTACCGTGCAGAATGCGCAGTGTTACAATTATTTGACTCGTGCTCAGGGCTTAGTTTTCTGAAGACCCAAAACAGTTTTATAACTTTGTTAAAACTAAACGTAAACCCATTAATCATCCTTTCTCGCTCTCTTTTGTAAATACAACAGCCAATAATGATCCGGCAATTGCCGATCTATTTGCTCAGTTTTTTAAACTACTTAATTCAACTTAATAGACATAAATTAGATTTATTTTAGCATCATCCTTAAATCGAACTAAATTTTCAGTACTACCTTAAACGAAAGCTCTCTTCTTTTACATCTTCATAGTGCTAAGACAGTTTTTTTGCCAGATCCCGACGGAATACCTGGCTGTATTCTTAGGTATTGGGCAGAAGCCCTTCTGAAATTGTTTACCTTATCCTTAGAAACTTCCCACTTTCCCCTTATTTGGAAGGAATTTTTGTTAGACCTAAAAAAATTTCTTTCGCCTCGATACGAAGGCTGTTCAAAAAGTAATGAGACTTCAAAGTTGGTGGTGGAAAAAAAAAGGTGTCGTCACGGCATCCACTATTCCGGGTCTCCGGAGCGTTTCAAATGAAACATGAAAGGAAGCTTACTTCGGCACGCCGAAGTTTGTATACCCTTGCAGATATTATTTCATTACATTTTACCTATATTATTATGTTTACAGTTTGACAGTTACAGTTTTGCAGCTTTACATTTTCTCTACATCTACCGATCGTTTCTATGGCAGCTATATGAAATGAAATTTATATCAATATTTTATAATAATAAAATAAGCTTATATCCCGGAGTATATGAAAAAACGTTGCAAAACAATGAAGTTATAGTTTTTTTTCTATTAATTTTCCGATCGTTCCTATGGCAGCTATAAGATATAGTCGTCCGATTTTCATAAAATTAAAACCGAAATTCTGAAATAAAACAAAATGGCCATATCTCAAAAATGATTCAAAAATGTTGAACAGCTATTTATAATTTTTTTTTCTAAAAATGTATCGAACATTTGTATGGCAGCTATATGATATAGTCGCCCGATCCGGCCCGTTCCGACATATATAGCAGTGAGAGTATATAATAGGATTATTAAGAATGAATCTGATCTGATTAAATTAAATGAAACAAGAAAGGAAGCTAACTTCGACACGCCGAAGTTTGTATACCCTTGCAGATTGGTTTTCATATTTATATTATAAATTATAATGCCGAAAACAGACACTAAACAGAGTTTCATAACATTTTACCTATACTTATTATGTTTAAAGTTTGACAGTTACAGTTATACACTCCCAGCTTTACTTTTTCTCTACATCTACGGATCGCTTCTATATGGCAGCTATATGATATAGTTGTCCGATTTATACCAAAATTCTATAATAATAAGTAAAGCTCATATCTCAGAGTAGATGAAACTACGTTGAAAAACAACGAAGTTATAATTTTTTCTATTACTTTCCCTATCGTTCCTATGGCAGCTATAAGATATAGTGGTCCGATATTCATAAAATTTTTACGAAAATTCTGGAATAATATAAAATGGTTATATCTCAAAAATGATGGAATAATATTGAAAAACAGCCGTTATAATTTTTTTTCGAAAAATATATCGAACATTTGTATGGCAGCTATATGATATAGTCGTCCGATCCGGTCCGTTCCGACATATATAGCAGTGAGAGCATATAGAAGACTATAAGCAAAGTTTCATTCAGATAGCTTTAAAACTGAGGGACTAGATTCCGTAGAAACGCACAGACGGACGGAGGGACGGACGGACAGACGGACGGACAGACGGACGGACAGACGGACGGACAGACGAACATGGCTAGATCGACTCGGCTGTTGATGCTGATCAAGAATATATATACTTTATAGGGTCGGAAACGTCTCCTTCACTGCGTTGCAAAGTTCTGACTGAAATTATAATACCCTGCAAAGGAATAAAAAAAAAAACGGGGTTATAATCAGTATAGATGTCATTCTCTGGTGACAGTCGAAAATAATTTTGTAATTTTATTTTGACAAGATAGCGGCCATTCAAAAAATTGCAATTTTGGGCTTTTTTTTTGTAGTTTAGGGTAAAATAAAAATAGTAAAATTTTATTAAAATTATAATCTCCTGTCACCCGAGAATGGTGACAATTCTACGTCGATTTCACTTTGTTTCATGAAAATCGGCTTGATTGAACTGGAGATATCATGGCCGCCAGTTCGAAAAACGTGGTTTCGCGTTTAAGTTTGAAGTAATTTTTAAAATAGGTCCTATTGACGAAGACCTTGCTTCACAAAAAAGGCTGTATCTTCTAAAGTATTTCGAATTTCTAAAAATTCTTTTAGGGGCATATTCACAACTAGCCAAGCTATAATTAAATGCAAAAAAAAAGTCGAAAAAAAGTTTCTCTATGAGAAGACCTACTTAAGCGAAGATCAATTACAACCAATCTTTTGGAACTCACTTCCTTTATTATAAAGGGCTACCGAAATAACTTTCAGACAGATATAATCTATTCTGATTTCAGTAAAGCATATGACTCTGTTAACTAGTCTCTTCTTCAGAAACTCGACTTAATGTGGTTTCCGATTGATATTTTTAATTGGATCTGATGTTATCTGAATTGTAAGATGCAAAAGATCTTCTTTAAAAATAAACATCTGGCGTCCGGCAAGGGAGTCATTTGGGTTCCCTATTGTTTACATTTTTATCAACGATCTGCCCAAAGTTTTAATGATATTTACATCATGACATCTAATGTAGATAGCCTTCCTAAACTAAAATTTGTAATCTTAACCCACTTAGTACGCATGCAAGCAACCAATCCGGCATCACGCCAGTAGTAGTTTTCTCGCATCCTTTTCTATTTATTTTCTTAGCGTCTACTTACACCTAACACGTGCTTGGTGTCGCAAGCTCCACTTGATATGTACTGTACATAGTGCATCAACATCTGGAAAAAAAAAAAATAAATAAATAATGAAAATAATGCCTACCTGTTGTGCCACTGAGTGTTCGAATGGCAAAAAACTTATTCGCGGCAAGTCATCGTTTATTGCTGGCTCTGCGACAATATCGCTCATCCTGGATGTGCCGATCTGGGGCATATTGATCCGCGTGTCACCGATCGCACTCGAGATAATGCCGGATTGGACTGGACTTGCCCGAGCTGCCTGCTATCAAATCCGATAAGAGGGTTTTCATGAGGCAAACTCACCTGGAGTTTCAGTCGCTGGCTGCCGGCTTCAAGGATTTGTCCAATCGTTTCCAGAAGGCGGAATACTTTTTCCAA
>VNJY01007968.1:0-32493 GCA_008042715.1 Drosophila bocki | reverse complement strand
GATCTAACATTAACATTGGATATCAGTTTTTCATCTGCTTTTTTTTTTTTTTGTTTTTTTTTTTTAGGTTTTGCTTTTGTTTTACTTTTCTTTTTCGATTTTTTGGGGCTTAACAATATACAGTTTTCGTACTTTACTCTTGTTTAATGGTTCTCAAATGTCTTCTTAGTCGTAATGAATGTTTCGCTTAAACGCTAATCCGTTTCCTCTTTTTAATCGTAGTCGCTTCTCTCAGTGGTCGTAGGAGGAGGTGGTGGTGGCTAAGTGAGCTGCGCGTGTTTCTAGTTTCCTGCTTCCCGCCGAGATGCTCTCTCAGTTGGCCGCACTTGACATCAGTTCGGAGAAGGCATTCTCCAGACAATTCTTGAGTTCAGCATAGGAGACAATGAGTACCGATTGCTCGTCGCGTGACATCAGTTGCACCTGTAAGAATGTAAGAATGTGTCAGCGGAGATTCCCCAATATATAGTATTTTCCGAGTTTACTTACGCGCTCTATGGAGCCAGCGTCCAGCTTGTTGAGGCATTGGACAATATGTGCGTGATCTAGCCAGGGCCGGCCATCCTCAGTGACGGAATGGAATAAATAATCACGGAATAATTTCAACATGTATCTATCACCAGTCTCGGACCAAGTGCAGTCCAAATTGAAGCTGTAGTGAAATAATATTTATGAAAAAAAAAAAACTGAGTGTAAATCCCACTTTCTTGTTAGACTTTTTAGCTACTTTTACTTACTCGGGTCGCTCATTGATGCTGTTTAGTTTAACCAAAATGCGATACAACCGCCCATTCTCCATCTCCTTGGCCAGCTCGTCCTCCTGCATATCAATCTGACTCTGGAGCGCATCCAGTTGCGTATAAAAGCGGGCACCAATCATTGGCATCAGATCGGTAACCGAACGACGGTTATTCGTGGTGAAGAGGTAACTATAAAAAGCGAACAAATAATTAATAGAAAATGAAATTAAGAGAACAAGATCACAGCTTACACTATAAAGTTACGCAGATCGGTGGAGTAGTTTCGCGTGACCATGTCGATGCTCGACTGGACATTGTCGCGTTGCACGGATTGTAGGCAGCGGCAGGCCAGAGCTAATACTAAGCGACCCAAAGCAGTTAGATCGTCCTATGAAATGGATAATTAATTATTATTAATAATTTTAAATAAATTAATTAAAATTCTTTGCTTACCTGCTGATGCATGTTGACCAAAGCCAAAGGATTGGCCGCATTTGGATCGAATTGCGTAATGTCTGAGATGCAGCAGGAGCTAAACCTAACACGCTTGCCCGTCACTATGATCTTTGTGGGATCCAGAACCCTTTAAAAAAAAGGTTAAAATCATTATAAATTATAGGAAAAATCAAGACCTGGGCTTTCACTTACTTGCAAGCCAAACCCGCCTGATGTATAGCCCTCAGGCCAGCGGTTAGCTGCATAATTATCGACCAGATGGTGGCCTCCGGCAGCAAAGGTCCATTGCTGGTTCGCTGCATGTTGCTCTTATGACTGTGGGAATTAAGGAATATGTTATATCATATGAACTGTATGTGTTAAGTTTGAGAAAAACCCACCTGAAGGGGCGTGCTTCGCCTTGGAATGGATCAGTGTAACCATTGGTCTCTGGCGCCGGTGTAAAGTATTTGGCCAGCAATGTTTGTGAGCCGGGATAATAATCGTACACTAATACTAAAGCTGTAAAGGGAAAGAGGTTTAAACATTATTGACTTGGTTATAGGGGTTTTTTAAATCTTAAGAGCTTAGAATCTACTTTTTTATCATCTTTTTTTGATAATTTAAAATAATTCACGATAATGAATCGTAAGATAACCCATGTTATTTGAAGCCATAAATAGCAAATAGCTGAATCAGTTATCGTAATCAGTTTAGAAAAGCAAAACAATAGATGTTTTATTAGTTTCCTGATTATTATTCCTTGATTAGCTAAATCAATTTGAGCTATTTTTAAACACAACCTTCAATAAGACTTCCTTCATCATTTTTACAATTAATTTCAAAGTCAATATCTTGCCAAAAACTCTATATTTATAATTTCTCTGCTTACTCCCAGGAGAAACATATATAACACATACACTGATGGCCTAATCCAAGTCACCTTTCCCTCAAAACACTTACAGTTATCACCAAATGCTTTCGTCGTGAAGACCTCACGCAATTGTACCACATTCGTGTGCTGCAGCTTCTTCCACATCTCCACCAGCGTCATGCACTTGGTCGACTGCAGACGGAACCCTAATAAAGACAGAAAATTTTAAATTAATTTATTTAAATAACAGAAAAAATATATTTAAAAGGTGACGTGTGCTCACCGTGTAACCTTCGCAGGCAGTACTTGTAGCCCGTCGTATTGTGCGTGGCCCGGTACGTGCTGGCGGGTAGCGTTAGCTTGGCATGCATCGGTTGCGCCGGCGGTTCTAGAGGATACAGAGCATGATAATTGTCCACCTCCATGGGCAGGGCATGCTGTGCCGCCTCCGCTGCGTCCATAATCAAATTGGAGATCTCGTTGCGGGCAAGGATTTCGGTACGCATCTCATCCGGTATAAAGAAGGCCGATTCCAATTGCGTCTTCGGTTGCAGCGTGATCACATTGGATGCCGGTCCCGGATATACATGGCCCGTGTACATGAGCGTTGATGGAACACCGCCAACGGCGCTCATTGGCGCCACAGCACTGACGCCATGGTGGGCGGGATGCGTTGTGTCCACCACCACGGAATTGACAACGGGCTGGCTATTCTGTGCGTTGGCAGTTGGATAGAAGTAGATGGTGCCGCCAACATTCTCCTGTAAAATTTATAGGAAGCATAAGAAGCATTCTTCAGATGGAAAGATCACACACACAACACCAACCTGATGGACGCTCGTGGGCAGCGTTGTGGGTATGGGTGAGGCTCCGTGCGGCGTCATACCATGCGGTGGCGACTTTTCGCCCGGACCACCACCCGCCAGCATGGCCGCCGTGGGTGATTCCTGGCGTAGCATTGCACCACGACCCTTCAGCGGTGTCTGGGCGGACATGCTGCTAACAAAGGGAGCAGCGGCGGGATTCGGTGGAGCGCCACTTATTGCTATGGGGGCGGAGACAGCCGATACTGCTCCACCGCCCACCTGTAGTGGCGGCTGCTGCTGTTGCTGTTTCTGGGGATGCTGCGACTGCTGTTGCTGCTGCTGCTGCTGCTGTTGTTGTTGTGCGATGTTGACAGTGGCAATGGAGGCGGTCTTTTGCAGGGAAAGCATGGAGGCACCGCCGTTGGCCGTTTTGCTAATGGTCACAGAGGAGGCGGCAGACACTGACGACGTGGATGAGGGCACTGAGGCGGACGCGGCGGCGGCTGCTGCTGCTGCTGCGGCTGCTGCTGCTGCTGCAGCGGCTGTTAACCCATTGACGCCACTGAGCCCATTACTCAATTGCATGGGCGCGTTGTGATATGGTGCGTAAAAGTTGGGCGACGAATTAATGCGCGTTGGAATGAACTCGGGCGACTGCGGCGTGACCTGTGGGGAATACATTTGATTAAAGGATTAAAGTAGGGATTTTAAAAGCTTAAGACTTTAGGTTATTTATTAGGCAAGAGTTAGCGAAAGGGGATTTAACATTAAACTATGAGTTTAAGATAGTTTTTCAACCTTAATAATATATATATAACTCCCTTTAAAAAACATCCCAATTAAAAAACCTTTCGCTAGATCTTACCAAATTATAAAAAAAAAAACACACAGATAAATATAATAAAAAACTTACTTTTATACATTTTTTGGTAATACAAAATTTCTACTTTTAAATACTTCTACTTTTAACACACAAACACTATAAAATATCTCTATATAAAAACCCGAACGAGTATACTAAAACCTCTACTGAAGCATGTACATATACAACTCTAGAACATTATCTCTGAATGTCACAGATCACAGACAGAACGAACGTGGGGATTGTTGGTTGGTTAGATGGGAGGCAACCAGATATTTTCGGCTTTACCTGGGACTTTTTATTTAAGGGCGAATCCAAATTAAGTAGTGAGAACCCGTTATTCAGCCCATAACCGCTCGGTGTGGCGACATTCTGTCGATTCTGAGATATGAAGACACCAAAAATCAGTTCAGTTTTGGAGAGTTCAGAAAGTCAGAGAAATACGAAATAGAGAAGAATGAGAGATAGAAAAGGGGAGATATGTTCAGTTAGGGAAAATAATAAGTAGAGTTCATTCAGAGTTATAGATTTGACTGTAGAGGAATAGCAACAAAAGAAGGCAGGTGTGTAGAGGGTTTGTTGAAATTGTAGTTTTTGTTTTTGTAGTTCCCCAAGTGAGTTAGATATTGTGTATGTTTTGTCTATGTATTTACTATCTTATCTGAAATATCAGACATTGCAGGGCTAGGTGAGAACGTTATGTTCTTTACTAAGCTATATTTTATTCTTCTATTATATTTATTTATTGTTAAAGGCAGTGAAGGAGTCATTTCAGATCATATATATGCTAATAGACGAGTCTTTCTAGCTTTGTCGCAAAGAAAACAAAAATTTTTAATTTTCTTGTTAAATTTTATATCGTTTAATTTTCAATTCAGTATCCAGTAACCTAATAAAAAATATCACAGAAGCTTTCCCCTCATCCAGATGCAAATTGGAAGGTTATATAAACTTTTGCTTGCCGATGCTAGCTCCTTTCTAGTTTATTTTAAATAAAATATTTAAATTAAATAAAATAACTCCCTACAAAATATTTCAGTTCTCCCTATCAATATATAATTCCCTTTACCTAATTTCCTTAATAATTTTTGTTGGCATTTCAAGCCACATTCTTATTGCTTTGCTCTACTTCATTGGATTTGCTGATCATTAAATTATTTAAATGCATTTCGAGCGTAAAATACACGCAGAATGCAATTAAATTCCATATATTTTTACCATTAGCACACTTCCAAAGCAATTATGCAGCGGCAGCAGCTAATACAATGGCCTCCATTTAAATATTTTATTGTTAATAATGCTACAGAGCTTTTCCAGTTTATATGCATGGACTTTTGCACACCCCTGGGAGCGAATAAAAAATCCATGCATAAACACAAATTGATATTTAACGTGTGCAAACACACAGACACAACACACCGACTTATATGGCAGTTTGTTGTGTGTGGTTCCTAAAATAATAAAACCAAAAAGTCGGTCAAGTGTATATTATGTGCGGCTGAGCGTTGAAATTGAAATGTTTCGAAGCAAATTGAGTGAAAACAAATAAAGCATAATTAAAAATACTTGAGCAAACGTGGCCAGCTGTTAACTTTTGGGGGGGTATAAGCATGGTAAGCAGCTGTTTTTCTTCCGGTTAATAAAATTATTAAAACTTAAGGTTCTTTCTCAAATGCTGTGTGATAACAATATGAATGTCTAGGGGCCCAGTACTGGAGGTCTCTGGGGACTCTGATTACTTGGAAAGAAGGATAAGGAAATCAAAACTTACCATATATGTTGCGAGTTTACTCTCTGACGGTATACCATTCGTTTGCGAGAAGAAAATTGGATCCATAGCAGCCGTATCTGGAAAAGGGGAGAGAGGGGGATTACTACACATGGCATTACTACACACAGACATATGATGATAATTGATTAGAAATCAATTAAACAAACATCAACAGAAATACTTGGTGTGCCATCGATAAGCCTGCCTACCCCATCAAACTATTCCGCCTGTGTGTTATATTTCTCTCTTCTGTTGTTATTTCCTCTTTTTTTTATATTTTTGTTATTTTCCACAGTTATCGTTGCGATAGGAGGAGGCCTAGCATTTTTGGAGTATGCGCAATATAAACATATATAGATAGACCGCTTCTAATTCTGCTTCATTTTTTGTTGTTGCCGAGGTTCCCAGTCAAAGTTAAAGACGCAATTTCAGCGGTAAACAACAAGAACTTATAGGCGTCGGTTCCTACAGGCAGCTGACAGGTCTTTTTTGAATTTGCATCTCACAAGTTTCACCAAAAAAAAAAATATATATATACTATATACGATCCGATTTTGTGGCTCAGCAGATACTTTGGTGTCTCTGGTGTTAATCACTATACCTTTCTGCTATATAGACAAGTCGGAAGCAGCGGCGTCATGACGAATCAAACGTTCTTATGCTTAAAAGTATCTATCCTCCTCTCGCCTTGTTTCTCTCTATGAATTTTGAACGGATATTCGAGAGTTGAATCAATGCTAAGCGGACTCTGAATTTTTCTTTTCGCTAAGGCGACTTTGTGAAAGTGAAACAATAAAAACAAAAACAACAAAAATAAAATGTAATTATAAAAGCAAAACATTTGTTTTTGCATCAATTTCGGGGTACGGGGCCAATGCCTCAAGTGAAAACAAGTGATATTGGCCTTGAATTCTTTATATACATATACACCCCACAGATACCCGTACGTTGAACGTACGTAAACTTTTTATATTTATATGGAGCAGGTTGTATTATTCGATTTTCGTGCAGTTTCGGGTAGAGAGAGGTAAAAGTCGAGAGCGTATTTATTTCTTGATTGAATTTTAAGTAAGTAAGAGTAAAGCTTTGGGTTTATTCCATATTTTAAATATTCCAAGAATTAAAAATTAATAGAGCACTCTCTCGGAAATCTTTATAATATATTTAAATTTATTATACGATTTTTGTGATAACATTATTTCATTATTTTTCTATTCTAACTAATGGGTAATTAAAAATTTTATTTGAATTGGTGACTGACTAAGCCATAGGATACTCTTCTATTTATTGTCAAGGAACAGTTAATAATAAATTATATATAAAAACATTTTTTTAATATTTTTGTGGTATTACAATTTTCATAACAATTCCTTGTTTTTTTTTAACGTGACTAAATTGATTTATTTTGTATTTAAGACACGTAAATTATAAAAAAGGAAGGATTTCCTTTAAGAATAATTATCTGAAAATATTATATTTATTCTTTATCCTGATCCACAAATAATAATTAAAACCCCTTATTAATTTCCAAAGAATAAATGCCAAGAAAATCATTAATTAATTTTTAAGAACACCCCACCAAAATCTGTTTACTAAGCAACAAATTCATTTAATTTCGTCCCACTGTGGTTGTTTATGAAGCCGTTTCCATATAAGTAATATTTTGTAGCCCGATTTTATTTATTTGCCTTTAAATTTGAAAACAAATACAAGAACAAGAAAAAGAACAAGAAAACAGAACGAACGCAAAACGTTTTAATTGAATGCCTATTTTAATGATAATTATTATGTTATGTGAGTGTGCGCGTTATTATTTGTTTTTATTCACCAGAGTAATTACGAGAAGCAGAGGAGGGAGAGAGAACGGCAGAGACAGGGTGGGCGATAACCTGTTACCTGTGCAGCAACAGTTTGAGAGCCACAAACAGGTGTTTTTCCAACTTACTTGTACATGACCGACGACACACAAGTGCCTTTAGAACCGCTGAGAACGAACCCACAGTAGTCGTTTGTTTTTTTACTTTACATTCGCATTTATATTTGCATTTACATTTACATTAATTATAAGCCACTGAATTTCATTTGTTGGCATGACATCGGGTGAAAATAAACACTATATAGCCGCTATATGTCTATATTTCACAGGCTTTACATGATCAAGTTCGACGTGAATGGTATTATGTATAGAAAAACCAATGATTATTGGGCTGGTTTGCCTTATGTTGCTTTTCGCCGCGGTGAAATTGCTTCGGTTTTTGGCTTTGGCTTTGTTTTGCTTCAAAGATCACGAACGCGTTCATGAAAACGTATATATGTATTATATTTATACGTATATATAGTCACACGTTTGGGGAGCAGGCCAAACAATAACAAAAAGTACTCTGTTACGTCACGTAAAGCGAATATGTAGATGTGGCAGAGCGGTTCGTTTCGTATATGTAGCTGCTGCTAACCGCATGTAACGCTCACTCCGTCACTTTGTTGTCTTTATATTTCGCGCTATCTGAGCATTAAGTATAATGCATATTCAAGCGGGGGATCGGTTCAGATCGGTTAGTATCGGTTTGGATCGGAGACGGGGAGACCCACCATCGATCGCGCCACGAACCACGGACAAGCAAATCACGAGCCACGACGAACCCCACCAACCAAGCGGCAGAGCAGCGTTCTCTCAACTAAAAACGGCAGCCGGAATCGGAATGGGAATGGGACAAGCGATTGGGGAAAAGCGAATGCAGAGCGGGCCCCACAGCACAGTGGGAGGAAAGTCAAAGAATCTGATTAAAAATATTTAAAAAAGGAAAATAAGCTATACAGAATTGCAGTTGTAAGACTCAACATTAAAAATATAAATGTTATATATAAACAATAAATAATATAAAATTAATACAAAAGCAAATTTATTTATTTATATAAAAAAATGTATCTAAATATATAAATTAATACAAAATAATTATACATTTTAACTCTAGTTAGACATGACTATTTGTCCCACTGTGCAGCTCTCAAGAGCAAGACTGAGAGCGAGTGCTAGCCCCACAGTGCTGCTCAAACTGTGTGACGATGACAGACGAGCGGCGAAGACAAAGTGGGCGTGTGGCGTAGTACGATGTGGTGTGGTGTGTTGTGGTGTGAGTCTTGCTTGCTCACCAGCTCGATTAACTGTAAATATGTGGCCATCAGTGCAGTGTTGTTGGTGTTGATTTTGCTGCACCAACAGTCAAGCCTCTAAAAGCCAAATTCATTTTATACCAATTTTAATGCTTTCAACAATTCTATAAATAAGGGATATTTTGGAACTGGCATTCTACATTTTTGTAAAAAATAAAACCCAATTACTACAATAGGTTTAGAACTTAGAGACAACAAAGAAGATTGTTTTTAGGCTCCAAAGCAAAAGTTCTGATCCCAACCTTGTTTTTAAAATATTATTTTATATTTTAATCGAAATAATTTTCAAAATACATTGATATTTTTTTCACAATTTCCACTGTAGGTGGGAAAGTTCAAGCTAAGCATGCAAAGAACAATGAAAATCCATTCGCTTTGTTTGTTTATTTTATTTCTCTTACAGCACTGCGAAGTGTGCACAGTTTGAGAGGCCCTACCATTCCGATTCTGATGCCGACTTCGATTCCAATGACCCCCATTTATTCCTAACGATCAGCAGGGAGAATTGCACTCTGATTGTGCGATCATGTGTTTGTTGTTTGCCCCATCATGATTGCCGAAACGAGTTTTTTGCGGATCTAATTATGGTCAGGCATTATTATTATTATAAGCGATCATCTGATAAGTTCACATCGGCGGGAGGGAGCGTATGGCCCTACACGTGGCCATCGCGCCATGGCATGCAAAGCGCTGTCAGTGTAATAATAATTCACTCGCACACACATTTATAAGTACATTATAAATGAAATATTTATAGTCAAGGCTTTGGCTTCATTATCAGCCTAACCGCAGTCAGGCACCAACGACCAACAGGCGGGTGTATGTCTACTATATGAATATATATAGATACGAACACCTATATATTATAAATAAGGGCTGTAACTCAACAAACTTACATACATAGATTGGACCACATTATGTATTAAAAAGCTGAAGATCACACGATATTGATAGGGACAAAAGTTCGACGACAACGACAACTAACGATCGCCAGTTACAGCCCACTATTAATTTTCAGCTTAAAGATAAGAGAAGATAGGCTTTTGACAGCTTTACCTAAAATGTTACTAGCCACAAGCCTATAAATCTTAGCAAAGTATTAAGTAATTATAAAAAATATATGAATAGCAGTAGCCAGTAAAATAAAAGCAAAGAGATTAAATAAATATCAAAAAGCTAAAGACAGATAACTGCTTTTAAGATTTAAAGAGTAAAATAAATAAATAATAATACAAAGTACAAAAATATAACACTAGTGTAAAATCAAACCCTATTTGTTGCTTGCTTTACAAAATGAAATTCATGTAATAACTGGAAAAACAATTACATCACCTGGCAAATCACTTAATTTTATAATAACTGATTACAGAAGCCAAAAGCAATTTATTTGCAGCAAACTTGGCCACAATTACAGAACAATCGATATATTAAATAACTGATTAAGTTCGCTTAGACACAATGAATAAAATGACTTCATGGCAGACTTTATTTCATTACTCTATCTGATTTTAGTCAACAAAACTGGTTACTAATGTTCAATGAGCTTGAACTTTGAGCTTAACTCTGCTTGTGAGATTCGTTTAAACAATTCGAGATAATATTTACTAATATTAAGTGCCTATGTAGCACAAGGGATTTTTGGTATGCAAACCTATTAACTAACAATATCTTCTAAGGTATTTAAATTTAGCAAGATAAATTATAATAATAAGTGACTCTCAACGACCGCTGCTAAGGCTAGATAAAACATATTTTATGAGCTTGAACTTTGAACTTTTATGATTTATTTAAGCCACATGTATATTGGACATGCTAATTGAAAGATAAATACTAACATGTTTATGACTTTAGGCGATATTAAAAGTCGATTTTCGTATTAAAAAATTTGAAAAGTAAACTAATGGAGCTGCAAATCAACGATCTAAACATTCAATAATCTTTATCTAACGATTAAATACAGATTTTTACATATCCCTAAAAATCTTTTTGTTTTTCAAATATTTTACTTATTATGAATTCACTTTTCTAATAATCAACCTATTTTCCCACCAATCTATTTCCTCCATTCGAGAATAAATTAATAGTCTTGGTGGGAACCACCGCCAATTATGGCGATTACTCTTCTGCCGGCTTCTGTTGGCTGTTCTCTTTGGCCATCGAGTGTCTGTCTCTCCATCTCTAAACTTGGCCAACAGAACCGTAAACCGCTTGTCAATCGTTTTTTACTGCTGATCGCAATCTGAGCCTGATATCGGGCTGCTGCGGCTGCTGCTGCTGCTGTTGCTTTTGCTTTTGCCTTTGCTTTGTTGTTGGCCAACACAACAGACAAGTTTGGTTGGTTTTCTGCCAGTGGCAACAGCAACGCCGTAACGCGGCAACACTGAGCCACCACTGAGCAACAGTTTGACCCAATTTTTTGCCAAGCAACAACAGCTGCTTTCAATCATAGACGCTCGAGCCGAACAGCTGTGCAAGCGATTCAAGCGGGGGAGGTCATCGAAAGGGGGGGCCTGGTTTTCATGGATGGGGATAAGCTAACAGACACTGGGCAGCACACAAAACAATTGCGAAAGCGAAAACTCAAACTCAAGCCCCGAAACCGTCCGAAAATGTAAATTGTGTGTAAATATGTACACATGAAATTAAGCCTACGCGCTCTTTATTTTATTTATTCGCCGCTCGTATTCATTTTCGTATGCATGCGATTTCGACAGCGCGAAGTTTTAAATTTTCGAAATGCGGCCATTGAGTTGACAAAGAAAAGGAAAAAAAAAAATATGATGGGAGGGAGGGGGGAATGGGAGGAAGAAAGGGTGCCAGTAGCGGAAGTTGTAAATGTGAAGCGAGTCGAGCCGCAAAATGATATTCAACAGACGAAGCTCCCTCTTTCTACAGTCAAACTTCAATATACTTTGACACATTGAAAAAAATAATGTCAATATTTTTAATCAAGCTGTTTGTTTTAAAAACAAATTAAATGGTTTGGTTATACAAAAATATTTTAGAATATTTTTTTAGGAGTTTAAAAATAGTTTTATAACCAGATTTAAGGTATTATATAAAAAATGTCTTTAAAGATTTTTCATAAAAATATCTATTACATAAAAAAGTACAAACTGTAAGTTTGAAAAATTTAAATTAGATAAATAAAACGTAGAACACGGATACCACTAGGAATTCGTAGATAAATAAATAAAGGTAATAAAATAAGGTGAAGCCTGCTTTTTAAGCCCTGTATTTTTTGCTAGGATGAAACTTAACCCGCAGTTCAAATTCCACGTTTTCAGAACTGTATCTGTCACATATAAACAATTTAATAATACGGAACCTTCGAGCTATATAGAAGTTGAACTGTAGAAACAAAGCCGAGGCGACGACAGCACTTTGTGAAAGTTCTTCGTGTCTTCCCTCTTTCTCTCTCTCTTTGTGTCTTTTGCTGATTCTTCTTTGTGTGTCTCAGTTTCAGAGTCAGCATTTGATTGATGCCCTCGTGTGATTGACGGCAGAACAAACCAGCAGTGGGGGGGTTTTTTGGGGATTTTTTTTCTGGGCTAAGGCCAGATAATTGTTATGGAAAAATAATTATATGCAAAAATTTTAAATTATTTTGTAGTTTGTTAATGCTTTCTCAGAAGCTTAAATAATTTATTTCCTTAAAGTCCCCTAGTAATATTGTTCGGTCTCCGCCCCTGGCAACAACAACACTTTACCTTGTTGGGGGTTAACACATGTCACGCATTATATTCCGATTCTCAACTGTTTGTTTTTTTCGTTTTCTTTATTATCGCTCCACTTTTCCAGCCTGTTTACCGTTAAGACCTCCACTTACACACTCACACAGGGAAACACTCACTTGCACACACACACAGCCAAGACACAGCCACACACCGACAGCACTCGTTTATGATAATTCCAGAGGCGTGGGTGCAAAAAGGGGCGTGTGTTTGTTGTTTAGTTGGTTCAGCGATTAAAAACGCGCGGCGCCGTTCGCCAACGTTCGCGGTGAGTGACAAAGAGTGACTAACAAGAAACACCGAAAGGTGAGCAAGGCGGCGAACAGCGAGAAATACAGAAACAGAGAGAGAGAGATAGAGAGCGAGGAAGAAAAATAAAAAACAAAAACACAAACACCTCTCAATACAAAAACAATGAAGCAAAGTGCAAAAGCAAACAGCCAGGCGCAACAACGACAAACGTTGCGACCGCGTGATAATACAGTTTTTGAAGCACTGGACGTTGGCAGACACAGACAGTGTTCCCAGGTTAGGGGTTTTCCCCCTAGATTTAGGGGTTTTTTGATGTCCTAGGGGGAATTTTAGGGGGGAAGAATTTTTAGGGGGAAAGATTAGGGGTTTTTTTAAACTTGTATTAATACTATATTTTGAAAAAAACATTGTAGAATTTATGATTTACTCAACAATTTCAACACCTTTTGAAACTTTTTGTGAACAAAGAGGTTTCCAAGCCGAGTTTTCAGAAAATGTTATCGATGCATATGTATAAAAAAACATTAAAATTAACTAACAAAAAGATGTTTCTTCCCTATATTTAATAAACTAACTGATTTCTTTAATTTAGGGGGAAGACTGGATTTTTTAGGGGGAAATTTCAACTTTTTTCGATTTTTTAGGGGGAGAGCCAAATTTTCATCTGGCAACACTGGACACAGATAATGTCTACAAATATGCCAAGTGAGGAAAAGAGAGGGGAGAGGGTGATTTTGATAATGGAATGGCAATTGAAAATGGGGAAAAGATGGGAAAAAAAATATAGCCAAGATAAGCGCCTCTCTGATAAGTTAATTATACTATATATTAAGAAGTAATTTAATTTGATAATTATCAGTTTATCACTAAATTAGTTTTAGCTTCAAGTTTTATATTTTTGAAGGGAATAATTCCTAATAAACAAACCATAATAAAGTTTAATTTATACCAAATGCATTCGATGTTTTTTAAACTCCTCTGAAAAAGCATCTAAAACCTTGCTTAAAATATATGAAATATTGAAAATAATTCACAAAACCCAAAAACCCTTAAAAAATTGTAATACCTGGATACCTACATCTTCTTAAGGTTTACTAGATTCTGTTTTACAAGAAACTACCAAGACTTAAGGCTATTCTTTTACATTTTTCCACCACATATGGCTCAAGCTGAGGGAAAAAATCAAATCTGATTTAAGCTAAATTCATATCCTGCCAAGAACAAGAGCTTTCCTCCATTTGCATGTGTAGACCAGCGGAAATCCGTGTTGCTGTTCGGACCAGCGTGGGTTGAGATAATGACACCGACCAACTAAAGCCAATAAAACTGGCCGACATTCGCTTCTTTACTCCGTTGCCCGTGGCCGGATTGCCATATTGTTCAGATTCGGCACGTGTCCGGGCCACGCACTTGGCCAAATTGCTTTATGGCCACTAGACTGTGGGCCCAGGCCCAGCGGCATATTTACGAGATAAATCGTAAAGGGAATGGTTCCGGAATACACAAAAAACAAAATTTATAGAAAAATATAAAATTTGTTAACTAAATTTTGATCTGAAAAGGATTCTAATTAACTTTCAACATTAACAAGTAAATTTGATCATAACAAATTTCTTAATAAAAACAAAAAAGTAGCCTATCTTTTATGGCAAATTAAAAGGATTTAAATTTCTTACTTTTAATATTATATTTTAAGATATGAATCCAGTATTAAATTATCCCATATTCACGTTTATATTTTCCTCTGTGCATATGGTTATTTCCCATTATAATGGACGGAATATGGAGGAAGCGGACAAAGCCAGGACCCAGACCCAGAACCAGAAACCGCCCCGTCGCATGAGTAATGCCTATGTGTGTGCACAACACATTTCGGCCCAAGGGCACAAAGTGATTTTTGGCAAGCGAAAAGGCGAAATAGCGAATGCGAAATTAAATAGACAAATCGTGTGAAACGGGGTAGAGAAAATACCAAGAGGAGGAGGCAGTGCTAGTGTTGTCATTATTAGCCGCTTGCCAACAGAAAAGCGTGGAAAGCCAGGGAAAAGCCCAGTGTGTATGTAAGAGACTTGTGCGTGCCAACGGAGAAATGTGTTGCATACTTTGCTGAGCTACGAAATAAAAACAATAAAAATAATAAGAACGAAATGTAGACTAAAAGCTGCAGCAAAAACAAAAGTGCCAAGTCTGGCACATTAGCGACGACAACTTGTCTGCAACATCGTCGTCGTCGCCGTGGCTCGCAACGCGATAATTAAATTATGGGGCAGCCACAACACAAAGCCAAAGCGGCGACGATGGAGGGAAAACCCCCGCTAATATCGCGCTAATTCCGATATGGGATATACTGCATCTAAAACGCTGATGCCCTTACTAACCAAGGAGTATCCGCTTGGCGAGATTTCAAGAGAAATCGTAACTTCGTAATCCACTTTACCAAGTCACTGCTCGTGGTATTATGTGAACTTTCCTCGGGGTGGAAAACCCCTTTATTCTTATCTCTTTTGGTAACCGCATGCAAGCTGTGTAATTTGCAAACTGCAAATTGCTTTTAAGCTGCAAACTACTGGTAATTGTTTTACAATTTGTTTCTTTGCAGTGAGAACTCAGGCTTCATAATGGAATGCCCATGATTTTCTTATTGGTTACCGCCATGGTTTGATGAGCAACTTAATTAAAAGGAAGCTATTCTTAAAATTAAACTTTCAGTATGAATGTAAAAATATCTGTTAAATAAGAAGGTATTCCGATTAAATAAAATCTTTTATAGATTTTCTAATAGTTACACAAACAATACCTTTGTCCTTGTTAATTATGAACCCTTTACTTTTATAGTTAAGATATAGTTTAGAGTGTCAAAATATACCCTTAACTTTTATAGTTAATCTATTGTTCAGAGTGTCAATATATTTCTTATTTATAAACATAAGTTCCAACTAATAAATTCCATTTAAAAGTATATATTTTAAGACCTATGCTAAGCACAAAACCATTGGAGTTGATTGTAGATAGCTGATAGAGCCTCAATAAATTACCCAATGAGTCAGTTTTTAAAAGAAAAGCTGACTAAGAAAGTAAAATAATAAAGACCTTCCAAAACGCCATTCCCCAGGACGCCATAAAAAAAAAACTAGATAGCTAAATTTAGTGACAAAGTGAATATTGAGTTTGATGAAAAAGCAATTTGCAGGCAATTTCAACGAAATTTTGTAAACAAAGTGTAGGGAACCAGCACACAAGCCCACAAAGGACTCCTCCTCCGCGCCGCGACAGACATGAAAATTGAGTATAAAATCAATCGATATATATAGTTATTTTTTGTTGCGTATATATTTTCGATAAAGTTTTCATGTTTCGTGCACTTGTCGCATAACAACAAGAACCTTTCACCAATCGTTAGACAATAAAAAAGTTGACAAAAATAAAATTAAGCTTGTCTGTGTGTTTTTTGCAGAGAGATGAATAAAACGCGAGGCGGATAGAGTGGAGGCACTTCTATGGGGGCTTTTAGTTCAGTTTGGTGCGTCAATAAAGTTGGGCGAAAATATTTGCACAGCGGTTCACAACCGCCGAACGCTTTCCTTTTGTTTGTTGCTTTCCACCTCCCTCTTACTCCCACTCTCCCTCTCTCTCTGTTTTATGTTTTATGGGCCGTAAACAAAATCCCAAATTGAATGTTTGGCTATTGAAAGCCCAAGAGATGGACGAAATCATGCGTTGGAACAACAGCTGGTATGAAGTTCCCATTAAAGAGATGACCATATACGGGGAACCAGTTGCTCTGCCGTGGAAACCAACGTTCTGATATCACGAAAACCTAAAGGAAAATGCTAAAACGATGGCAACAAATCATTAAGTAATGCTTTTTAATACTGCCAGACTGTGGAGTATTTTATCTATTTAGGAAAAGGGTTTTTTATAGGATTTTACTCTGTAAAGGAGCTCTTCCTTGTTAGTGATTAACTATAAAATAAAATTGATATCCTTTCCTTGTCTAACATTAACCAGGTGTTTTTTTTTTATTTTTTAAAGACAAAAAGGTTTTTTTAGGAGTCAAAGTCCAGATCTTGAGGTCTCCAATTTCGGCTGTGGAGCTCATGTTTACGCAAAAGCCAACCCAAAACAGTTCAGAGGCGAGTGCAGCAGCAAAAAGGAGCGAGTCGGGGAAACCAGTTCTCAATTGCGCTCGACCAGAACGAACGGACACAAGAAGACGCACGTCGCAGGAGGAGGTGGAGGAGCACCAGGAGGAGAATGGGGAGGAAAAACGCTGGCCATCAACAGGTAACCCAGTGCACCTACAGACAACGCTGCACCAGAAGTTGCCTTCGCCATTGCCGTCAACAGGCGCGATTCTGTAGACACCGGGAGTGGAGTGGAGTCAATGTGTTTCCGTCAGCTGCCGTTGCCCTCGGCTTGAAAAGAGAGCTGCTGCTGCTGCTGCTGCTATTGTTGATATTGTTGTAGTTGTTCTGGTTGTTCTTCCACATTTTGTTGCTGTTCTTGTTGTTAGTATTGTTGTTATTATTTCTGTGTCTGTTGTTTTGACGCCACCAAAAAGAGTTGATCGGGTGAATTTTGGGCTCAGCAAAACTGGTTTAAAAGAGTGCATCCAGTCAACCCATTCAACCCCCTGCTTAATGCTTATTCTCAGGCATTTCGATTGTTGTTAATGCCGTCACGAAAGGGTTAAATGCTTAGATTTATTCACTTAGGATATGGATTTATATATGATTGCTTATTGATTATTTGTTGGATTTTTTCATTTTTATTAGTTTTTTTAAATTTTAATATTGGGCACCAGTTAGTGATCAAAAGAAATCGTAAAAAAAAACAGAGAGATCCTTCTTATAATCTTTTAAAAACCTTTGTGTATGTCTCAACAATGTTTCAACAAAAAACTATGCACTTGAAAGGGTATTTCCAGTTTCGTTTCTTGCCACACAAGTTCCCTCAATTTCTTATTGTTTTGACTTTCGCAAAGAGCAGGGAAACCGAGGAAGTGGTTTTTCCTGCCGTACCTGTATGAGTTTCCCTTCTTTTTGCTGCTTCTCTTTTTACACTCTATTTCTCTATTCTCGGATTTTTTTAAGGACAAAGAAAATGCAAGAGATTGCAAAGTGTGGAACTTGTTCCTGATCCTGGAGGGGTTGCAAGGAGCTCAGAAAATGGGAATCTGAGAATTTCCAGGAATATGGAATTAAAGGAGGCAGAGCAAGGGAAAACAATAATCGATATGGCATCGGAGAGCGAGGAATGCACGTAATTAAAGGGAAACGGATAGGCCAGGTCCCGGGGTAGATTACGTCGAGAATCTCAGCTCTCCTCCTCGGAATCATCTCCTCTATCCCTTACACTTCGCTCCGCCGCTTTGTTCCTTGGTCACGTCCTCGTAATTGCCAATAATGACAAGATGCGCTTCAGAAGGAAAATTCAATTTACATGCCGTAGCAGAGCAAAAACGAGGTGTACACAAAATTAAATTACAGGATGACCCAGGAATAGGGCAAAGGTGATACCACAAAAATGTTTTAAAAAATATATATCCTTTAATTAACATCTATATATCACTTATATACCCGTTTAACTCCTTATCGTTTATCACAGAAAAAGTATTGAATTCTTTAAAAATAATAATTGTTGTTACAAATTAAATTATCCATCCTATTAATAATAAAAAACCTTTTATAAATCCTTTGAGCAGTATAAAATCAAAATCTAATATAAATGAGACAATTTTAAAGCCTCTCCTTAAATATTCTCTATGAAAATATTATATTTAAATTAAAAACAATATGGAATCGTAAAAGAAAAGAACATTTCCACAAAAAGTAAGTCCAGTTTAAATTACAGGTTGACCCCCCCTGGGCGAGAACGCTTATGAAATATGCCAAAGGTGACTTTCAATTAAATGCCACCAGCTGGCTTTTTTCTCTCTCCTTTCCTGTGTTTGTTTGCTGTGTGTTTGATTTCATTTGATTTGGATTTGTTATTTGCTTTGTTTTTGTTTCTACACTTACCTGCCGGGAAGAAATTGTTCAAGAACGTTGACATTTTTCTCTCTTGCTCCCGCTTTCGTTCGTTCCTCTTTTATCTCTACTTTGCCCGTTTCGCGTACACTTTGTTTTTGTTTTCGTTTATAAAGTGCACTAAGTAAAATCGTGGATTTTCTTTTTTTTTTTTGTTATTCTTGGTTTTTTTCCGATTTTTTTGTTCGATTTTTCAGTTTTTTTTTTTTAATTAATACGTAGGAAATATTCAAACAAAAAAATTAAATAATACATACAATCCGCGCTTAACTTCTAAAATTCACATTACACATTTTCACATCGTACGTTTCGATTATATATTTTTTTTATTATTTTTTTTTTTTTAGTTTTTTACGAAAGTTTTATCAGTTCTTTGCGATTAAAATGCATTTTCGGGCAAATGAGATTATTAACAATTGAGGCGCGTCGACTGTGAAATGGAAAAAAGAGAAAAATACAAGGGAATTTAGTACACTTTATATAACAAATATAAAGGAAATAATTATTCATTTGTAATATTTTTTTTTTATACTCGTAACCCCCCTCACGCTTTATAACCCGTCACTGACACTCACACGCACGCATTGCGTGGGCCGAACATATAACGGTGAAGGAAACACAGTTCTTTTACATTTGTTGTGCGTACACTGTTTGTTTTTGCAAAAAGGGCGACAAAATGAAATCCAAAAAGCAACAGCACATTAAATGGAGTGAGTGGGACGGGTGCTGCTGCTGCGTAGGTGTGTGGGACGCTTTTTTACACATATACAGGCACAATTGCGCGCATATTTGTTTTACAGCTCCTTCCATTTCTTTTTGCGCTCTGATTTATACACTTTTCACAAGAAGTTTTTCATATTTATAGAGTTTTATATTTAACGTCCACCAGCACAGCACAAACACAGTCACAAAGGCCTGAACCTGCTTCAACATATTGCCAAGAAAATCTGTCTGCCTGAACGCTTTCCAGCGAATTTCTGGTGTTTACTCTCTTAAAATGTCTACATTTTCTAGGTAAACGGCGGGGGGTTAACTTAAATAATATAGACGGTACGTTTTACTAACTTTCAACGATTTTGCAAATAAGAAAAACACACACAAACACACCGCGCGGCGCTGCACGAATGAAAGGAACGCAAAGAAGATCCAACAGCCAAGCCAAATGGAGTCCACAAACAACAACAACAGTGGACGCACACCATCAAATGAAAACAAGCCTAAAAGGACGTCGGGAAAGTCGAAACTATAATACCCTTCTTGCTGCTCTTTGTATTAGATTGTTTTGATTTTCAAATGTCAGAACTATGGAAATTTATCATATCAAAGGAAAATTATTAAAATTGGTAAATAAATATTTCGGAATGGTTTTTTTGTATAAATGTATAATGAATTCGTTCTTTCAATTCTTTTAAAGTGATGAAGTAAAAATATAATTGAAGCCAATGATTGGGGGTTTTAAGCTGAGCGACTAAGAAAAGGTAACAGGATTTACAAAAAAAAAATTATAATTTTAATAATATTTGGAAATTCAAATACAAGTAAAAGGGTTAATAATTCTTTTTTATATAAAATTGCTGCGCCTCCTCCAGTACGTCAAATGTTATACCCACTGCCAGGGTATAACAACAACAATTGCCAGCTGTGGTGCAACACACGGAATCCCTGTATTTTCGGAGTGGTGGAAAATCGTCTGCGCCCAAGTAGCCAGGATATTTAGCAGGACATAAATGTCACGAAGCCCTAGCAATTGGCGTTGTTATACACACATACACGCACACGCAAACACCACACACACATGTGGGAAATCGGGGGAGTTCAACAGGACCCAACAGCTGGCCACAGGTTGCATTCCACATAGAGAAATGTGGGAGCCCCAGAATGTTATCCACACTCCAGCCATATTTGTGGAACGCGAAACAGCTGGGCTGCAAAGGGGTGGGGGGTGAAAAGGGACCGAAGGAGGAAGGAAAAGCGAAATTAGGAAGCAGGGGAAAATGCTGAGAACATTTTTACTCGTTTGTTTTTTTTTATAAGTATGGAGTGAGAACAGCTGGATTAGTTTTCGAGGGTTTTCAAAAGAAAATTAGGTGTTTATTTGTTTAATAGGGATTCGCAAATCTTCGCTTTATTGCTCTCTCCTCTCGCTTTTCGCCTTCGTGCGGCATTGATTAACGATTATTAATTGGAGTAACGAAGCATGAAACGCCAACTTTCCACACAACCAAATTCTCATTTTTAAGACGCAATTCGGCAAAAGGTGCGTTTGCAGAGGTAAACGCCAGGCAAAAACTGTATACTGCATATATCTTTGCTAACAAACACAAAAAGATTATATTTTTTGCTCACTTTTTTTCTGTTTCTTTTTTGTTTAATTTCTGCCGCTGTTGCACACACACTCACACAGGCACAGACACCACACACACAACGCCACAAACAATGCCGTCTACTTGCCGTCTCGGTTTTATTTGCGGCTAAAATCACTGGGGTTACGAGTTTGCCCCCAACTTACAGGGCGCCAGGTGATTGCACACTCCCCGGGTGACATTTTGACCAGTTTGTGTACAAGTTTTAGACAAACAATAATTAATCCTTACATATTTCCTTAAATTTTACTCGCATCGTAAATATCACTCGCAGAGTATTAGTGTTACCAGGTGAAAATCTAGTTTTCGCATTAAGAAGTTCCACACATTTCCGCTTTCGCCGCTTCTGGGCACACTAGCTAGTCTAGGTGTGGTTCGAATTTCAGATGTGGTTCGAGTTAAGGGAAAACGTGCATTTTTTAGGGAATTTCAACTTTTTGAGATTTTTAATGTAATGCTCATCTGGCTTGTACCCTGCAGATACCCTATAAATACAACTGCTTCCGTTTCGATTTGTTTTCTTTCGACTAGTAGCACGCAAGCAGATAAACGTATTTCAATTGAATATATAAAATATATATATCGAGTGGTGGGCGAAACAAGGCAAAAACAAAGTTTATTATTTAACTTTAGCGAGTGGACTTGTTCTCGGAGGAAAAGTGGTTCGGAAAATTGCAGGAAAAGAACTGGGCAAAGTGCCGTTTAAACAGTGTTAGTGGGAGTGAACGGAGGCAGAGAAAAGAATAATAGAGAAAATTATAAGCACAAGGTTAGCCATGTCGACGGTGGAATCTTCCAGTTCGGCGGTGCAGCAGCCGCCTTCCTCGACGCTTCCGCTGCTGGGAGACTCCGTGATGCAGGCCTCCACTTCCAGCGCCAGTTCCTCCTCGTCCTCGTCCGCCTCCTCGCAGGGCGGTGGGCAGGGCGGTAACCCTGTGGGCGTGCCACTGGATACCCAGAGCGGCGAGCCGCCCTCAAAAAAGCAGTTGCTCGACGGGGCATCGAGCAGCTCCGGGGGCGGTGGCAGCAGCGGGGGTGGCGCCTCCTCGCTGTCGAGCGCCGCCGCCGCAGCTGGAACGCACGAGAAGCTGGCCTACCGCATCTCCACAGCCCTTTGCTGCGCCGTCTGCCTGGATCTGCCCAAGACGGCCATGTACCAGGTGAGTTCTTGCAGGGAGCGAACTGCGTAGTCGACGTGTCCTGGGCCCGTGCCTCCCCCTCTTCGATAAAAACCCCCCCTGAAAACGAAACGAAATGAAATGCCTTTCTTCTGTATACAAACAAATCGTGACAGCTCAGCTGTAACCAGTGAATCCACCACCACTCCTCCCCCATGCCTGTGGCCCCCACCACAGACAGCTGTGCGAGAGAGCGGGACGGATAGTGGGGCTGCTCTTGCACTCGCCTTGAAAACATTGCGCCGCAAGCGAGCGAGCGCAGCATAAGAGAGCAGGCTGGCCTTGTCGCACTCACGGCCACTATGCAGTTTTATTGCGTTTTAGAGAAACGGCTTGAAATCAACCCTCTAACTTTGAAACGTTGCATTTGCGAGTGAATTATGGCCCCCGCCTCCTCTTTCGCTGACCCCCCTTCTTTTGCGCAGTAACATTTACTGCAGATTTTCTGTATTGCGTCATAGAAACCAGCAAACATTATGCTTAGGACCCAATTTTTTCTACAAATCTATTAAAGGGGGAGTGTGCCGTGCCCTATTTTTAGCAGCGCAAATTAAGGCCAACAACGGGAATTCAAAGCTTTTTATTCTCGATGTTTGCGTATACAGTTTCCTCTCTCAATTCATTCAGCTTTTTAGGCAAATTCTCGCATTCTTTTTCATTCACGCTTATGTAGGCGTCGTCGTCGTCGTCATTGTTGCTGAAACTGACAATTGATTGAATTTAATGCAGACATGCAGGGCCGGGGGAAAGGGGGTTTCGGGGCGTACCCCTCATGATATTGTTGCGTGAAGAATATTCAGCAACAATTCGATTTCATCTAAAAACTTCATGACCCCCACGGACCCCCTTGATTCCACGCCACTGCAACCGACAGATCTTTACGTAAGGCGTGTATGCTTGTGTGTGTTGACATTGCTCTCTCTCTAACACACCTACTTGCTTTGAGCAGCGATAACTGCGTCATTGAAATTGGTTTTGGATTACAGTAAAAAAGAGAAAAAAAAATTGCTGACCCACACAGGAAAATATCAAATGCCAACCGACGAAAACCCACTTTCTGTATCCCACAAAAAACGTGACCGAAAACAAAATGAATCATACAAAATGGAGCGGAGTTCGCAGAAACCCGCAGAAACTATTAATTAGCTAAAGAATCCCAGAAAAAAAACACGATTGTTTTCCTTTTTTGCATTTCCACTTCTTTTTTATGGCCCCGCTCGTATGCATGTGCCTACACACACACACACTCGCACGCACCCTGCGATTTTTGCTCTCTGTTATTGTTTTGCTTTTGCTACGGCATTGCGTTTTTGTTGTTGCTGCTGCGTCGTAATACACATGCGTTGTGCT
Organism: Drosophila bocki; assembly: GCA_008042715.1. Lineage (NCBI taxonomy): Eukaryota > Metazoa > Arthropoda > Insecta > Diptera > Drosophilidae > Drosophila > Drosophila bocki. Next base: position 8,928 of record VNJY01007968.1, on the reverse strand, counting down.
CTCGCCCGAGTCGTGGCAAAATCAGCTGTTTTGAGACCCCTGGGGAAAATTTTTAGATATTTATTTTGTTTTTATTCTAAATATTGAATAGAAAAATATAGAGAAAAACTAGGCATATTTGTGATGTGTAGCAAATGCAATGCCAGCAGTTTTTTGATTATGTATTTTTGTGTGGAATCAGCTTGGTGCAGGTTGAGACCTGTGATCTGGAATAAACTCGTTTTACCAGTTTTTCTCAGCCTTAAGTTCTATGCGATGTGTACTTTTTAGGTTCTCCAACGTGCGAGTATATTTACGAGTGTGTGTGTGTGCGAGGAAAGGTACAAATACCTGAAAACACACTCAAAACCCACCTGAATTTTATGTCGTCTTCGTTGATCTTTAGCGTGATTTCCTCTTTCCTTTTTTTTTTTTTTTTTCTTACCTACTGTTGACGTTCTCTTCCTCTTGCCCCATTCTTACTTATCTACAAAAACACCATCAGCTGGTTTTGTTGTGTCTGCGACGCAAGTGCGGGCAGCAGAAGAGAGAGGGCAAAAGAGAGAGAGAGAGCGAGAGTTGTGATATATTTTTGTTCCGTGTGTGTTATTGTTATCGATGGGGAAAAACGAGTTAAACTCCTTTGTGGTTTCGTGGATTTTCCATTAAACAATCAGATTGTTAGGCAGCAAGCAGCTGGTGCCGTAGTTAGTCTAGGTCATAAATTGCCAATCAAAGAACACGAATTCTCGGGTTCATTCAACTGCCAAGATACACAGTAAATGTGCGCTCAGATAGATGCTCTCAAAAACTCAGATGCAGATACACAAAGAAAACACAGAGGGAAAAAAATGCGATTAGAATGCACTTATAATGCAAGATCAAATCAAGATTTACTAGATCTGACCTAAAAAAAATTTAAAGATTAAGAAACAAAACATTTTTAATATTAAATTAATATTATATATATATTATATATATAATACTTTTACTATTAGTTAAAGAGCTTAATGTTGTCTTATCAAAACCTGGGTTTTTCCCTATTAGCTGATTTTTCAAAGGAAATCGGTAATGGTAATTGTAATTCTGGCTAGTTTTCAAAAGTGTGTATATCTAGATTCCAGACAATCTCTCTTTCTCTCGAGTAAACATTTTTGTACTGTGCAAAAGATATACACGCGTGCGTGTGTGTGTGTGTGTACAGGCACCGAAAAAACAAATGAAAAGCCATCGCTTATCGCTCCGGGTCCGTCCACAAATAGTGCTCCTTGTTGGGCCACGCTGGCTAATTCCCAAAATAGAGACAAAAATTCCAAAATGAGGGAAGAGCAGCCTGGGCCCGGCCCGGCCCGCATTCCGATTTGTAAATAAATGCATGCGGCGACGGCAATGTCGATGCAGATATAGTAATGTTATAATGAAGGCTCCTCGGGGGTTACATTTCACTTCGTCGAGTCACGCTCGATTGGATCTCTCTCGGGCTCTCGACTTTGGACGCGGTATTATCTGGCCGAAGCGACGTACTTATGTATACCATAAACTATATACTATATATATACCATGCATATATCCGTTATCGGTCCACTATGCCAGACCTTCTTTTTCATCAATTGCTTGACAAACTCATGTCTGAAAATCAAGTGAAAAACACATGCATACAAAACAGATTTAATTGGCTCTCAAAAAAGAAAAGAAAAAAGTAAAAACATGAAAAAAAAAAAAAATAGAATAAAACAGAATATATATTTACAAACCAACATATACACGATATAAAGAATGCTAAATTTAAACCAGAACTATTCTTATTATTTTCATTTTGCTGCAGCGCCTTATTTAGATAAACTTTAACTATCTCTCTATCTATTTAATGATTAATCTTAGTTAAGACAATAAACTCGATTTCGTAACCTTTGTAAGCACACGCAACAAAAAAAAAAAAAAAAAAAACTAAAACAAAAAAAGAAAAACCTGAGATTGTAATTGTAAAAGCTAAGTACATAGAACCGATTTCATCCATATAGCATTAAAGTTAAACCCTGAAATGTATTTTAACCAAAATGAAAACACAAAAAAGAAAAACGAGAAAAAATGAATTCAATAAATTTGCAAAGAAGAGTGCGAAACTTGAAAATGCAAAATAAAACCAAACCAACAACCATAGCGTTTTTATTTCAACAACAAAAAATATGAGAATATACAAACTGGATCTCCAAAAGCTAAAACATTTTCAGACCTCTTCAGAACTCTCATCCTCTCCCACTGAGAAATCCATATCCACTCATTCCATTTTCCTCAAAAAAAAAAAATATATATATATAAACCAAAAATAGACTCATTCATATTCAAAACACCACAAAAGCCACCACCCACACAACACTCATTTCCATATCTCCAACAAGCTCTCTTTGCAAACAAGGCCGTATTTTTGACTAATAGCAAACTTTTCTTCTTTTTTCTTTAATTGCAGGTTAATTATCATTCCACTCTTTTGTTTTAGTTATCAAATCTCTCTATCCATCTACCGATAAACAATTGCCTTAGATATGAAATTATTAAAATCACCTTTCCTTTTCTCTCTGCTCCTTTCACTTGCAGTGCCAGATGGGTCACCTGATGTGCGCCGCCTGCTTTACCCACCTTTTGGCGGATGGACGGTATGAATTCCCTCTAACAACAACCTAAAAAAAAAGGAGAAATAGCCACCTCTAAACCCAAACTTGTTCTTTACACCTTTCCAACGGTTTATTTAATGTTTATTTATTTAGCCTACGCGATCAGATTGCCACTTGTCCCAACTGTCGCGTGGAGATATCAAAGAGCACAGCTTCGCGCAACCTGGCCGTGGAAAAGGCTGCATCCGAATTGCCTAGCGAGTGTCAGGTATTAAATCCTTGAATATCTTATACTTTATATAATTAACCTTTTTTTCGTAATAGTTTTGCAACAAAGAATTCCCATACAAGTCACTCGAACGCCATGAACAACACGAGTGCCAGGAGCGACCCACAAAATGCAAATACCATCGCATCGGTTGCCAATGGCGGGGACCTTTCCATGAGAGTATGATTATTTTTCCCCCATAATTTCTAAACTCCATTAATTAACCACAAATTTTCCATTTAGCTACCGAACACGAGAGGAACTGCTTGCATCCACAGAAGTCTGGCCACGAGGTCATGTTTGCCCTGGAGGCACACGATGTCATGATCAAAGAGGAGAAAAAAATGTTCAACACCCTGATTGACTTGCTGAGCTACGAGAAGATTATATTCAATGGTGAGTAATGGTTTTAGGCCTCTAATTCCTTAATGGAATTGAAGATAAAGTATTTGATAAATGCGGGTAGTGTAAAAAAGGCCCGCAGTTATGGTTTGAGGAAGTATTTTTCCCTTAACTGATAAAAATAGTCGCAGATAAATTACATTTTTCCAAAGAGGGTTAAATATTGTTTAAATTACAAATAAAAATTAAGTTAAAAAAATTTATTAAAATAAATTGATAAAATAATAGCAATTTAGAAGAAATAAAATAAATAAAACTAGCTATAAATAATAAATAAAATAAATTAATTAGTAAATAATTAATAATAAAATTAGCTATAAATAATAAATAAAATAAATTAATTAAATAAAATTAGCTATAAATAATAAATAAAATAAATAATAAATTAATTAAATAAAATTAGCTATAAATAATAAATTAATTACATAAAATTAGCTATAAATAATAAATAAAATAAATAATAAATTAATTAAATAAAATTAGCTATAAATAATAAATAAAATAAATAATTAATTAATTAAATACAATTAGCTATAAATAATAAATAAAATAAATAATAAATTAATTAAATAAAATTAGCTTAGATTCGAAATTGCATTATATAACTAGTTCTACGTTTAATAATTTGATCTTTTTCAAAACAGATCTTCAGATGAAACCATACCGAACAGACGAGTACGTCCATAAATTATTTTATGAGACGGCCCGCTTCTCGGCCTTCAACCAGCAATGGGTGGTAAAGGCGCGCATTAACAACAGCCAGCGCGATCCGCATCAATCGAACGATCGGACCATCACCTACCAGCTAATCCTGAAGACCAAGACCAGCACGCCCATGAGCATACACTTCTTTGCGCTCAAGGGACCGTTTTCGGATATGAAAGTTTCGACTCAGATATATCAGCATTACTTCACCGAGACGGTGAGTTCAGGATAATCAAAATAACATAAATTTATAAATAACTTTAACTATAAATATGTATTCTTTACATTCCAGAGTACCGAAAGTGATTACTATGTTCTGCCGCTGCCAGATGGCATCGGCGGCACTGGCTCAAGTGAATGCAACCGTATGCTGGCCAACAAAGGCATTAACTTCCGGTGAGTAGTGATCCTTAAGGTGTTCTTTTGAAGCTAATTATCTCACTCCAAACTCTTGTTTCTTTGCAGCCTGCTCATGTTTTTGCTAAACAAGTAAACACACGCGTATAAAGATTTTCAAATTTAGCTTAAGTTTGTTGTTTCAAACTCTTGAATGTGCAAAAACCGAAAAAAAAACAAAAATCGTCCTAGAGTTAGTTGATATATTTTCTATGAATGTATATGTATAATTTCGCGCCCGTCAGAATACATTTTCAATCGCGATTACCCAGACATAACGCGGTAGGTTGTAACCCAAGCTTAGAGTCGACTAATGTGTAGGATTCACCCACATTTTGTACATGATTATGATGATATCTATAAAGCCATTGTATTTGGGGGCACTTTTTCAATAGCTATGTTAATTTTTGCTGTTCGTGAAGTTGAAATGAATCGCAGACAAGACAGCCGATGTGTGTTTGACTAAAGTTTTAAAATGATCTCACAAGTAAGGAGCCAACCAGCTAAACCCAATAATACCAATAACCAATATAATAGCTGTAGATTAACACTACGGACGCATAGAGAGCCTTCGAGTTCACAAGCTCCGTGTTTTTTCACTGTAAGAAGAACAACACCAAGTTGACGACACATTCGAAACTATTAGCCCGGCATATGCATATATATATCTACGATACATATATATTATGATGTAGCTCTAGATTACAAAAATCACACAGAAAAAGCCCCGCTAATGGCAAATGGCAAAAACAAATGCAGAGGCCCAAAATAATACAAAACTTCGAGTTCACATTCAAATCTTGTCTAATTCTAATCGCGTTCTGTTAACCCTCGATTTACGATCTAATGCTTAAACTTACATTCGTACGTGTAATATTTAAAATGCATCGTTAAATGATAACTATACCTAATGCATATATAATAAAGATACATCTTAATAAAGAAATTAAATTTGTGTTTTTTCATGGGGATATAAGAAGGAAATGTAATCAAGTTTTTATAGATTTAAAGAAAATATCAATATTAAATATATATTTAACTTTAAAATATCAAGAGGGATCCTTGTTTAACTTTAAAATATTAATACTATTGAAAATATAGAATATATTTTTTTGGAGTATCAAACAAAATGCTAATTTATCGAAAAAATCAATTTATATACATGAGAGCTGGAAATAAATACATTTTTAGTGAGCGATTAAAAAAAAATTGTATTCGAAATTTAACAGATTTTAATTTTTTTTAATGATTTTATTTTAAAATTATATAATTATTTATCAGTTTTCAGTTAATCGATTATTTCTAAAACAACTCAACAATTAATCGAATTAAATCGAAAATTTAAATAATTAAAATTATATATTTATATTTTTTTATTGTTTTGCTAATTCTATGACTTTGAACTTATTTTATTTCCAGCTCTAATATTATATACTTTACCGTCAAATATAGATATATCTTTTTTAGTCAGGACTATTAAGAAGGTTTAATCCAAGCCTCTAAATCCAAGACTTCTTAAATAAATAAATAAAATAAAAGGCTTTGCTTTAACCAAATATATATTAAATATATTTTTTAATAATTATGTATCATAGTTAAAAATATGATTTGCTGTGGGTTTTAGGCACATAAACGACTAATTTTTCTTTAACACTACAAATTATGTGTTTTAAAAATATTTCTTACAAAAAATTAAATTACAAAATTGTGGTTTTTGGGCGGGCATGACATATTTGTAACTCCTATTCATCGTTCTCATCCTCCATCGCCTCGTACTTGTTGCGCACATGGGCGGCGATGACTTCGCGGGGATTCTTTTTAAAGTTCTTATCCTTGATGACCTTCTCGAAGGACTTGACGCGATTAGCCAGCTCCTTGCGCTTCTTCCTTATCTTCTCGTTGGCACTGAGTGGAGTTTCTGGAGCAGTGAGCACTGTTTGCTCGGTGGCATCCTTTTGTTTGATCCGCACAAGCTTGTACATGTCCTGGAGCGAGGGCAGGGCATCCCGTAAGGGCTTTAGGTCCCCGATCACTTTGGTCTTCTCCCGATTCTTGCGAGCCACCTCCTCCTTGTGCTCCTTCCGCGTTTCGGCAAAGCGCTTGAGCAGCTTCTTGTGCTTGGCCGCCGACTTTTCCTTTTTGGTGGTCGTCTTTTTGGGCGTGAGTGTTTTGTGGAGCAGCTGCTCTTGACGTAGCTTGGCCTGCACTTCCTGGGCTTTCTGTTTGGCTGCCCCCACCATGCTCTTGGCCTTGGCCCTCACATTTCGCTTTGTTTTTGCCATTTCAATAGAGAATTTATTTCAAAATAATAACAAACGTGCAGCGTGCCAAGAACCAGTGTCACCACATCTACTGCTGCAATAACAGTAAAAACATCGAAGCTTTATCGATAGTATCGATAGGTTTTGCTTATTTTATTTAAATATCCGTTTTATTTATTTTAAACAAACGAAAATTGGCTAAAATTTAAATAAATTTGATTACAGTCTTTTTGTAAATCTTTTTTATTAGATAAACAATTTTGTTTTCTTTCTCCCACAGATGGCGCTCACTTCTTTGACGCGGCATTTCCCCTTTAAAATGTTTCGGTCACACTGGCACTATAAAATTGCTATTTTTCGAATTTGTTGACGGTCGCAATGGTTGGCGGTGTGGGCGAATTTGTGTCCGAGTACCTGGATCGGGGCTTGGTCCTTGTGATCGCTGATTTGCTTAGCCTGATCACGGTCTCCTCCTGCCTGGTGATCAAGGTGCCTCAGATTAATACAATCCGAGCCAACGAGTCCTCGAAAGGTGAAAGCTTCGGCCCCCGCAGAAAAATCCTCCCACTCACAATCTCTTTTTTGCTGGACAGGAATCAGCGTTCTGGGATTGTGCCTGGAGCTGTTTAGCTACACGGTGATGCTGTCGTACAACTACACCAGTGGCTACGACTTTCTTTCTTATATGGAATATCCTGTTCTGCTGCTCCAGGAGTATGTACTCATTTTCTATGCCTTCAAGTACCAGGATTTGCTGGGCAAGCGGACCCAGGTGGTGGCAGTGCTGTATGGAATTGTGGTGACGCTCATCTACCTGAAGCTCTTTCCCATTATCATCCTGACGTTCCTGGTGGTGAGTAATCTTAAGGCCACCTGCACTGTGGCATTCGTTGTTGCTGATTAGGTTGGAAGCATTCTTTGGCCAGATAACGACTTCAAACCCGTTTCGCTCTTAGTTATTTAATTAACTAATTATGTTTTGAAGCGGAGTAAACGGGTTTGATTTGTTTTGTTTTGTTTTGATTTTTTTTTGTAGCTTAGAAGGGCGGACGCAGATCTTAACTGGGCAAAGCATCTTTGTCCCAAGGTCACCGGTGTTTGTTGTATAATATTTGAGCGGCTATTAATACCCGGCACGGCACTCTCTTGTCATTTGACCAATAAACTCATATATATAGCTCGACATTCATTCCTTTGTTTGCTTTCTCTTTAGCCTTTCTGCACGCCAATTGGGGCCACAAGTAAGGTGCTCCAGCTGCTGGCCATTCTGCGGACCAAGGATGCCAGCTCCGTCAGCCGCACCACTTGGGCGCTGTCTGCCTTCACCAACATAGCCCGCATATACACAGTCTTCTTCCAATCGCACGACTGGATGTTGCTGTCCAACTTCCTGATTTCAACGTTCCTCAGCGCTTCCGTCTTCGCTGCCGCCTGCTTCTACAAGAAGAAGACGCTTAAGGCGGACTAGAAAAGCTCAACATAGACAAATACTCAACAATTCTTATCAGTCATTTGTTTTTAATTCTATTTGCTTATCTGTTTAAATTCTTTTAAATTGATATTACAAATTCTATATTGTTTACCTCAAAAAAAAATCGTATCACTTCCAATATGCCCTAATTCGTAATGATACTTGGACTTGTTGCTCCATTCTACTTGGTACATAAAACAGTAATCTATTGTTATTATCCTTTCTATATTTAACCCCATTCCTCACCTCAAACCATTTATGTTCTCTGCTTTGTAAAATTTCCCTAATTTTTTAATCTTTAATTTAATCTTTTAGCTTAGTATTTCTCGCCTGACAAATTATTACGTTATCCTCAAGATTATTTGAATCTATTATCATAACATTATTACATCTGCTAAGTGCATCAAAATGCGGCATTTGCCTACCTGCTCTGTGCTTCAATTCATAATCAAATTCCTGTAGCTCTAAAGCCCTCCTCGCAATTGTTAGGCTTCAGTCTATCTTATTCAGAGTTAGTGTTAACGAGTTACAGTCTGTGACGATTTTGAAAGGTGTTGGAGGGGGCGGTTTTAACCTAAAATGCGCTCGGATAAATAGTAATAACACGTGGAACTGTTCGGGGTTTTACGCGACGTGCGTCGGGATGTTTATTTGTAGAAGGAGAGATTGGTACTAAATACAAAGCAGGAACTAAAGCTAGGGTGAGCGGACTAGAAGCTCTAGGGACTAGAAGTCCGGAGGAAGAGGGAGAGAAAAGGAGAGCGTACACTGCCTCCCGAAATTAAACACCTTTCTGGCGTGACCATTCCCCCCCCCCCCCCCCCCCCCCCCCCC
>VNJY01007963.1:0-10329 GCA_008042715.1 Drosophila bocki | reverse complement strand
AACCGAAACTTCAATGCATTACAATGCTGACATACAACAGATAATGAACTAATAACAACGCACGTAAGATCCTTGTAGGATGTTTCAGGATTGTATGCGAATGCAGCGCGATTCAAGTTTTCATTTGCGGCTCGTCTTCCTCTATTATTTTGTCGGGCTTGAGGTGGTCTTTGTGCAGCACGAAGCTGTGCCATTTGGGCACGTATCGATGCATTTATTTCTGTACGTTCCTCTTGCGTCCGACTATTACGGAAATTCTGGTTATTTATTGCATTGCGTGAACGCCGCCCAAGATTTGATCGTCTAACAGCAGGCATTACTTCCAATTGTTTAAGCTCACTTTGGTAATGCTTCGTTAGCTCGATTTTTTTGTTTAAATATTTTTTTACCGAGTTCATTGATACACAATTTCAACGCAGCTATGATCTTTGTAGGGTGTTTCAGAATTTTACATTCAACAGTGTGTCCATCTGTTGAGCCGCTAGCGACCTTTCCGGAAGGACTTCCCAAAATTTTCTTATGCTATAACCTTCTTCTGGCAATTACAAAAAAACTGAAAAAAATTTGAGCCAAATCGGCTCAGCCGTTCTCTTGTGATTTGATCCCTAACATTTTTTGTCTCCATTTTTATATATATAGATACGATAATACACCTTTACAACGAAAAAGAAAATATTTTAGTGTGTGCAGGACCTCACTGATCCACGAGAGAAAGGGATTAGTTAGCCTAGAAAGAAGGGCAAAACATATAAAGAAACTCTAAGTCCTTCATATTGTTCTTTTAAAATAGTTTATAATCCCATAAACTATGAATCGAACCCAAAAAAACAGAGGTGGAATTCGCAAAACCACAATTTTAGAGGCTCGACGCGTACTTCGCTTTAGCAAAGCTAGTCCTTTTGCTTCCTCTAGGGATATAAGAGCGGGAATTGGCATGGGAGTCAGTTATGTGACTATTCGTCGGGGACCTTTTGAAAAAATTTTAGATTCGCGAAGTCCATGGAAGATGTCACTGCAAGGTTAAAGGCATATCAAGGCCAGATTGGAGTTCGCCAATAGCCACTTAAACTGCCACTATTTAAATGGCATAATATCCGTTGGACAAATGACTCCAAACTGGTTTTATTTGGTGGAATAGGACAAGACAATATGTTCGTCGACCTCCAAATACATAGTACCACCCAAACCATACGCTGAAGACAGTAAAGAATGGTGGCCTAAAAATAATGGTATGGGTATACTTTTCATACAACGTTGTAGGTCCCGTATATATGATCGGAGGGATCATAGACCAAATGTCCAAATATTAAAAACTGTCTTGCAGCCGTATCCTGAGGTAAATATGCCACCCTAATCATACCAGCAAGGTGGCCAAGGAGTGGGTTCCTAAAGAAAAAGTGGATGCAATGCCATGGCCTGCACAATGCCCGGATATAAATCCGATCGAAAACTTATGGGGGACATCAAGGGCTACGTATTAAAGAAGTTTCAGACTTCTAAGCCGCAGCTTTGACAATTTGTGCAGGAGGAATGAGGCCATATTCCCCTTAAGCTTTGCTAAGGCTTGGTGGACTCCATGCCACCCAGGTATGAGGCTGTAATAGCTTCTAAAGGCTACTTAACAAAATATTAGATCATAGTCAATTAGTATTTTAGAAGAAATAGGTTTCTTATACGATTTTTTTAAATTAATGAAGAATTTTAGTTTTTGACTGTGCTGGAGGGGGGCGGCTTTAAGCTGAAATGCACTCGAAATAAGAACACGTAGAACTTTCGGGTTTTTGCGCGACGTGCGTCGGAGGTCTTTATTGAATTTGATGTAAATTGGTACTGAACAATACAAAGAAACTATAGCTAGGGAGAGCGGATTGGAAGCTCTTTGGACTGGAAGTCCGGAGGAAGAGGGAGAGAAAAGGAGAGCGTTCGGGATCACACTGCCTCCGAAATTGAGCGCCTTTCTGGCGTGAACAGACTGCTATTTCAATGAACAGCATTATATAGACCTTTTTTGTTGTTTTTAGCTATATCTTCTAAAAGATTTATGTTACCTAAATTAAATGATTGTGGTATTGTTAATAATTAAATACACTAAGCCTTTATGAAACATTTTTTTATGAAAATAGTGTTTGTAACAGTATTTTCCCATCTTAAACGTGCAGGTCGTGGGCACTGCTATGAACACATATATATATATATGTATATATATATATAGTAAATGGTTTTGGCTATAAAATGCTTATTTTACATCGGATCAAGTAAGACCAAATTAAAGGTTAGACTTTTGCGCAACTTTCTAATCATAGCATTTTATTCATACCTTTGAAAAATTTTGAGATACAAGCTTTTTACGAAAAAGTTCATTTTTGCTTTTTTCAAAAATGCACAGCCCCAGCGAGCGTGTGCTCACGCCCGCCATTCCGCATCGGCAGCCAAACAACCGCCGCACATCTCCAGCTCGCCCTCAATCCCGGATTACTGGAGCGGGTCCCTACCCCTGCGACCTTGCGCCACCCCTCGAAGCGAAGCCGCCGCCCACCGAGCAACCTGGTGCCCGACAGAGTCTTCCTCCCAGTCGAGTCGAAGCCGTCTTGGCCCCCTTGCTCTCGCCGCCGCCGCTCGAGCAGAGTGCCCAGCAGCCACGGGACATTGAGATCGCCGCAGCCACGAACGCCTCGCAGCACCTCCACGAGAAGCTGCCGCCCACCGAGCAACCGGGCGCCCGACATAGTCTTCCTCCCAGTGGAGTCGAAGCCGTCCCTTGTTCCCAGAGCCGCCGCCCGAAGACAGTGCCGATTCGTCCCAAGAGTTAGAGTTTGCCGCGATGCGGGATGCCGCCACAGTGCCCCGACCGAGTGGCCTTTCGAGCACCCCCACCCAAGAAGCTGCCGGAACGGGAACCCCTGCAAGGGAAGTGCCGTCCGCCAGCGCACATCCGTTCCAGGTGCCGCCGTCCATCGAGATCGTCTCTGGACCGCCGCCCTCCGCAAATAGTGCCCAACTATTTACATTAGGGAGAAAAGTTCAAACGCCCTGGTCAACAAAATTGTTGCGCTGGTCGCTTATTAAAGGGAACATTTGCGAAACCAAAGTGCAAACCAAATCAGAAGAACACTTCCCGGCTGTGTCTAAATACCTAGAAGAATCAAAAAAGAACTTTTACACCTACCAACTAAAAAGCAGGAAGGGACTGCAAGTAGTGCTAAAACCAAAGTGCAAACAAAATCAGAAGAACACTTCCCGGCTGTGTCTAAATACCTTGAAGAATCAAAAAGAACTTTTACACCTACCAACTAAAAAGCAGCAAGGGACTGCAAGTAGTGCTAAAAGGAATTGAACCAGACGTACCTCTTTTGTAATTGATAATCCACGATGGACCTTACTTAAATTTGTAATCAGTTTATATACCGTCGCCCCTTCTGAAATACTAGAAGCCCTGAGGGCAAAGGTTTCTTTGCCAAGAATGTTAGCAACATTATCAACAAAAACAAAAAGCTGCAACCACTTTTCAAAGTCGAACTTGAGCCAGATAGTAAAACCCTAAAGAAGAATGCAGTTCACGCGATCTTCAAGTTGCAGTTCCTATTGCATCGAAGAATCACCGTGGAAGAACCGCACAAATGCAACGGTCCTTTGCAATGCACAAATTTGCAGGAGTATGGACATACGAGGACATACTGCACCCTTCGGTCAGTCTGCCTAGTCTGTGGAGACTTCCACAATTCCGCACACTGCCCTGCGACAAAGAAGGCCCCAATACGAAAAAGTGTGGAAACTGTGGAGGAAACCATACAGCTAACTACAGAGGCTGCGTGGTTCATTAACTAACACAATTTCTAAATGAAAACCACATCGACGCCAGGTTGAAACGCACCTCACAAGCAGATACAACTTTCATATAAGAGGTTATACCTTCCACCGCACAGATCATTCTGATGGTAAAGCCCACGGCGGGACCGGCATCCTTATCAGAGAACGCATCAAACACCATCTTCAACAAAGGTTTGCAACAAATTACTTGCCAGCTACGTCCATAAAAGTGCAGTCAGGTAACGGCAACCTTTGCATTGCTGTTGTTTACTGCCCTCCTCGCTTTACAATCTCTGAAGCGCAATTCATGGATTTTTACAACTCTTTTGGAGATCGTTTCATAGCTGCAGGAGATTACAACGTCAAGTATACGCATTGGATATCCCGCCTCGTGACCCCCAAGGGAAGACAACTGTATAAGGCTCTCATCAATGTGAGAAATAAACTGGACTACGTTTCCCCTGGTAGCCCCATATATTGGCCAGCAGACCACAGAAAGATACCTGATATAATTGACTTCGCGGTGACAAAAAACATCCCGCGCAATTTAATAAACGCCAAGGCCCTTCCGGACCTTTCTTCAGATCACTCGCCGCTGTTGATAACCATTCAAAGCCCAGAAACTACGGATCGCACCTACAGGCTGATGTCGCACAGAACCAATTGGATTAAATACAAAAAAGTAGTTCCCACATTGAGATAGCCCCCCAGCTCAATACTGAAGCCGACATCGACTCCTCCACCTCCGCTCTGGAAGAGGTACTTGTGACTGCAGGCAGGATCTCAACACCACAACAGAGGGATGTGCAAAAAATCAAATTCAAAACGAACCAGCAGATTGAACAGCTTATCCAAGAAAAGAGGCGTCTGCGACGGGCGAAACAATAGATCGCCATGCTCAAAGCAACGTCTAAATGAAGCCACACCCAAACTAAGCCGGGCCCTGAAGCAAGATGCCGAAAATGCACAATTAAGATATATTGAGAAACTCTCGCCAACCAGCACAAAGCATCTTTTATGGAGAGCTCACTCAAATTTAAGCTCACCGACTGAAACCGTCACCCCGATAAGAAAGTCATCTGATTGCTGGGCCCGCAGCGACAAAGACAGAGCCGAAACTTTTGCCTCACATCTCCAGAGAGCAGCCTGTTTAGAACCAGCCTCTCCATAATTTTTCCCAGAGATGGGAAAAGGCTGATAGGCCTGTATGAATCCACTTCTGACGGCGGTTTTCCAGGCTTGAGAACCATGATTATGCTGGCCGATTTCCAAACTTTCGGAAAGTATCCAACTTCTAAATCACCGTTGAAAACAGACACAAGGAATTGCAGGGCTTCATCAGGTAATAAACGAATGGTTCTATTGTCAAGAAGATCCTTACCGGTGTTTTTTTTTTGGGAGACAACTTGGCTACCAGAACTCTCACTTCTTCCAAAGAGACTGCAGCGACTGAACTGCAATATATAAATAATTTTTAATCATAACATTACATAATCTGTAATTCGTCAGTCGCAGCACTCTCATATGCTGCCAAAATAAAGTATAGATTACCAGGTCAAGCGTATATGTAGATTCTGCTGACGCGATGAAGTGGGATGGAGTAATAGCCTCATTCTGCATATACCATTACAACGTACATTATTTGTAACCAGAAGCATATTTGTTTCCGCATGCTTTAGCAACTTACATTATTCTTTATCAATAATATTCGTAAATGCAAGCACATTTGTTAGCTATAAATATCGTTAAGTTTGAATCAATAAAGTCAGTAATCATCCTCAAATCAAAGAGATCTTTACTCCTCCAACTGCAGTCCACCTAGTTCAAGTGCTGGGTGCGACACAAACAAGGCAATTAGTTTACGTGCTATTTTGCCAGGCATCAAAGCCAACTCACACTAACAAACACTCATATAAATAGAGACAGCGCTAGCAGGAAGGCACATTTGAAACGGCGACTCCAAATACTCTTCCACTTGAAGACACAAACTATCAGGGGCATAATCAAAGGGCTTAAAATGCTGCTCAAGGTTATCAGCAAACACTTCAGCTTTTTCTAAGCTAGTGCGACACCAGCCCCCAGCCTGATTTCTGATTGCTGACTTTGGGGAGGACTGCGTTTTGAATCGTTTCGTGACACGCCAAAGCGAGTAATTTGCACTCATATCAGGACCCAGGTCTTCCAAAAAGTTGTCTGTTTGAGTATGTTTTCTACGAGCAAGAACCTTATGCAAGCGATTGGCAAGTGTTCTGTGGATCTGTTGTATACGAGGATCTCCTGTTCTAGCATATTCACTACGAACTCTACGTTTAAGTCTAAGCAGCGCAAAAATTCTGGGAGGGAGTTGGGGAGGTCGAGGGCCCACTACTCCATGTCGATTTCTGGGGGCAGCAAGCTGAGCAGCCTCAGATAATTTCGTCATAAAAAGACTGATTGCATTATCAATATCCACCTCCCCCAGAATTTCTAAATTTACATCGCTTAGCTGTTCAAGATGGGATTTAAAAATGTTGATGTTAGCATTATGGGCAAGTAGTCGTGGGCGATGAGGTTTCCACAACGGCATAGAGTACAGTTCAGCCAAGATAGGTACATGATCCGACGAGAGTTCATGTAGAGTACGTACGTGAAGTCTGCCTGAAGCAAATCCATTGGTAACGAAAAAGTCAAGCGCTGATGGAATTAATAGGGAATTGTAGGAGAGAACGTAGGTTCGCCCGTAGCCAGAACCTGGTAATGCCCATTTGCGATGACTTCTTGCAAGCGTTTACCTCTAGTACAGGCTCTTGAGTTGCCCCATGGCATTAAAATCGCCACCAGCAATAAATTTATTACCCAAGGTGGCGAACATGGATACAAAGCTAGATTGCGTGCAACTTTCTGCTGGTGGAAGATATATAGCAGCTACAGTGACTGTTCCATCAGAAGTGTGCAGAAGCACACTCGCTATCTGTCTATCATTGCTAGAGGGAGGAGGCAGAGGACTATGACTTAAACTAGATTTAATGATGATTGCAGAGCCACCTCTGCTGTTGCCACTGGGGTAAATGGCAAAATATGTGAGATATCCAGGAAGGAAAATGCGCCTTTCCACACGCATAAGTGTTTCAGTGACTAGAATTATGTCTATATCATGAATACCGAGGAATATTCGAAGTTCCTCAGAGCCTCTCATTAATCCACGAGCATTCCACAATCCGATTTTTAAGCTTGATGAGGTCATTTCGGAATACGTGAATTAAGAACCTGAACAAGTTCTCTAAATGCTTTGTTGGCTTCTACGGTTTCTTGTACAAGCTTGAAAAGTTGGGCCGTTCTGTTATTAATGGCACGAATGGAGTCGTCTAGCGCCAAGAATTTGTTATTAAGGCATTGATCCGATGTTGAAATACCAACAGCATCACGTGCCCTGCTATGAATAGTCGTACGAAATCCGTCTTGCTAAACAGAAGACTTCTTGGGCTGGACAGTCAGATTTATTCCATGAAACAGTCCCCATGTCGATAGTGACATCGAAAGCTAGGGATGATAGGGATCCTCGGGTTGCGTCAGGGGCGCCACCCTAGCTAAACTAACTCTTTACGGATCTGAGACAAAACAAAGATCAAGCAAACACTCTAAGGAATTTCGTACATGGCTGACTTGGGACAGCGACATGTCAAACAAGCCAGCAATAAAATCATAATGTGTTGTGGTAAGAAGTGTATTAATGGAATTATCTAGGGACCAAATAGCCCCTGGGATGTTAAAATCACCAAGAACTACTAAATGGTCCCTATCCGAAAGTTATTTGGAGACCAACTGAATAGCGGAAAGATGGTTCCAATAAATAGGAAGTTCCGACAATGGAGGAATGTAGGAACATGTAACGAAAATGGAACTACCATTAACTGATAGCTTCACGCAAAGGAATTCAACATCGTTGGATTCTTCGAAACTTATTAATTCGGAAGTGAGAGTGGAGTCGACCGCAATAAGAACACCTCCCCCACGTCTGATAGGCCGATCTAGCCGGTATACTGTGAACGCAGCTGAAAAAACTTCGGAGCTCAGAATCTCCGGCTTTAACCAGGTTTCTGTGAACACAATAACTTGGGAAGCAAATGTGACGCTGTCAGAATACAATTTAGGAAGCTTACTGCGTAAGCCCCTTGTATTCTGATAGGAAATACAAAATATTGACAGACGTAGAAGGCGCATTGGGCAAATCTGGCTTAGGAAGAGTAATTCCTACAGGCCGCTTTTTCTTTTTCTTACCTTTAAACTCCTTGGCAACCACATGCTGTGGCCAGGTTTGGGCAGAGCAAAGAGTGCCAAAGACTTCGTCAGGCACATTTATCTTGAAAGACGAAATGTTCCTAGGATAAGAAAATTTAAATTTTTCCACCTTAATTTTTTCTCTATCGACTTTTACTTTGCTTTGGATAAAAGCTATGACATCTTCCGATGTCTGATCAGGGGAAAGCCGCGAAACAAATAACTGTTTCGTTGGTGGAATTGCCGTAAGGGGTTTTGACTGACCCACCAGACTACTTTCGGCCGGTAGTCCGGGCCTGATACCCTGGCAAGGACTTCGATTAGGGCTCTGAGAGGACAACAGTTGGGACCCCCCAGTGAACAAAACGGAAATGGGCAACACCGGGGGCACGGTCTCACCCGCGACGCATTCGGATACCGAATCTTTTTTAGCGCTCTATCTCAGGATTCTTGGAACTTGTCCCGGGGTCGGGGGCAGAGTCGAGGCAGGCTGCTGTTTAGAGCCTATCACTGGTGGCTGAGATCCGCCTAGATGCTGCACACCAGTTTCGGTTTTTTTGCGCCTAGGAGACTCATTTAACAGCTTGAAGCTATTAAATTGAGTATCCAGCGCCAAGAGCACATCTTGAGTTTTGCGAAAACTCAATAATAGCTCTTTAAAACCACCCCTGGTTTGCCGCATAAAAGACATCATTTCCCTCTCCACCTCGCGGCAGGCCTAGCAGCAGTAACGTACGCCGATATTTTTGGCCACGTCATCTACTGTCCGTGCAACAACGCCAATGCACTTGGCATGCACTATGTTGTCACACAGCCAACAGGTGATGGTGAGTTCACCGTACTTAATATTTTTCTTAAAATTTTTAAAGAAGCAGACCATGTTAAGAGACATTACCACTGTACCTTCACTATTTAAGAGAGGGCGCAAGGGATTAAGTGCAGCGGCACTAGAAGAGCGGGGGCAAAGAGCGGGAGAGCGGGTGATAAGCACTGAATAGAACCGTTTATAGCTGTCGCGACGACGCAAACAACAACAAACGCAAAAGGCACAAAAGGGAATGCAAAAAAAGCTAAATACAAAGCAACCGCAGCAGCCCAAACTAAAATGCAATTAAATTGAATAAATAACACAAAATAGACAAGTAGCATGCACACGCGAAGTGAACGGGAATTATTAGAAACACCAAATGTGAAATGTTAATAAACCCCGGAGGTTTTTAGGCAAATTCTACACAAATCGGGAGCGCAAGAAAAAAACGCGTCCGTTCACTGTGAAGGAAGAGTGTATTTGAGCATTTATATGACAGATTTTTAGACCAGATCTCTGCTTTCCGAGAATGCGCAGTAACGCGCGGCTATTTTGACTATTTTGATTTATGTTGTCTTCCATGTTATATTAATAAATTTTAAAATTATTACCATTTTATCAAAAATTATTCTAAATTTAAAGACAATAAATATAAGCATCCTATTATAGCGACAGTTTTTAAATATTACAAAACTTTTTAAATAAAAAATGCATTTTAAATTACGTTTAGGCGCGAAAAGACCTATTTTGTAAAGCTCCAACACTTGAAGCTTCTAAAGTAAGGGACTCATTCCCAATCCACGACTCCAACTCCAGATGATCCAGATCGCCAAAGCTCTGCAAGCACCTAGCCTCTGCACCTCCTCGTTCCTTCACGTATATCTCCCCTCTCCGAGTGAAAACAGCTGATAAGCGTCTTATTCGTTTGAGATGCATTGCTCGTTTGAATATCTCGTATTTTGTTTGGTCAGCTGCTCGTTTGTGTAGATAAACGCTGGTGAGTCTAGGCCTATGAGCTTTAAGCTTAGTTGCGTTTTATTATTTCGCCGGAATGCAGCCACTGCACGTAAGAGCATCGCTTTATCGCTCACGTGGTCCAACTTTATAATAATAATCGGATCAACTATTGACTGTGCGGGTAGTTTTGGTCGCACGCGAAAAATATTACGTATTTTGGGCGGAGGAGTTAGCTCAAGTGAGAAGCAGAGTGCGTGGAAAAGTGCCCTAAGGTTCTCCCCATCCATTTGTGGGACTCCATGCCAGCGCAAGTCCCATGCGATTTCTGCCTCTGCCTGCGCATTGCAAGTTGCCACTAGCCTGGCCTCGAGCGCCTCGACGCATTTATCGCTTTGGGTATCCGCTAGCTTCTTCTCCAGCTCCGAGACCCGCTGCTTCAACGCACCCATCTCTCTCACCTCGTTCTCCAGTTTGGCCACCAGCTGGCATAGCTGGTCGTA